>JADDON010000091.1:0-68698 GCA_017140175.1 Fusarium staphyleae | reverse complement strand
ACTTAGCTTAGCATAATATACCTCTTATATACTTCATTGCATACCCCTACCTCTGTGAACAAAATATATCTCTAGGATGGGTCTATACCTGTTAGACCCGCATAACGAGCGACTGCAGCTTTCACAAGATGAGGGACACAAATGTATTCTTGGCGGATATCAGATCCGACTATAGTACCATATGGCGCAACTTTGGCATTGGGTGGGTATATAACGATGGTGTTCAACATCGTGGCAGCGCTGGCTCTGTACTACATTGTACGCATACCCAAGGGGAGAAAGACTAAGCTGTAGATGATTACTAGATTGATCGGTGGCCAAGGTAGGGCTTAAGTGTGTCATTACTAGAACTATCCGCCATTGTGGTGTATTTTTAGACTAGTTTGTTTGTTTCCCAACTTGGCGATGAGCACCAAGGATTCGGATACACTACTTCAATTACTATAATTGTACAAATATGTCTCTCCTTCTTATATCGCACATAAAAACAAACCCGTGGTTCCTTGGTATAAGAGAAAGCCGGTCAGGCACGTGATGGCATTCTATCTCATCGCAGCTCGCGTCTGGACTAGAAGGGGTCAAGTCTTGATGTAAGAATTACGGACGCAAGAGAGAGACTTGAGAGATGGACCCTCTTAGATATTACTCGATAATAAAATTCGAGACCAACGTGGTTTAAGATTCAAGGGCACAAGACCAGCTGGTTCTAATCTGAGACAAATTGAATTGAAACAGGCAATACAAAGCATCATCTTCGGCGGATTATGAACTGATACAACACCGCCTGAGTTGAACTCAAATGATTATTGAGGTGGCTGATGGTTTGGAGCTGCCTGGAGGTTATACATTTTTGACTATCCATAGCATAATCAATCTTGCAGGTAATAACAACGATACTCTACCGCTATGGAACCACCTCTTGATTTAGCACGAACCACCTGTCCTCCTTGTAATCCTCTTCATGGCATTCCCACAACGCCACCTTAGACCTTCCGCGATGCCTAACCTACTACTGCCAATTGCTTTATGCACTTGTAACGGCCGGCACTTGTTCTATCTTATAGAGAGTCCTTGATTACGGCATATCTTTCGAGCTTCACGTCGGTCGATACACCAGGTTGATACCGGGCCATGCTCTAAACAGGAATATACGCCCTCCCGCGGTCGAGCAATCACGAAACTTGCATTGTTTCTAGTGGCGCTCTATGTCTTGCCACATTCCCTCCAAGACCAATAATCTTCGTTTGAACCGCAAATTCGGAAGTCCCTTGTCTTGGAGGGGGTCGATCTTGTCTCAGCGCCTCTCCCTTGCGTCCGCGAGGGTGTCTACAAGTGCATCCCTTAACACGTCGTGCTTGGGCGTGGTTGGGCGCGTTCATCAGCTGAAGATTCTGACGGCTCTGAAACGCGTTAATTCGCACGAAGAATCTTTCTCAATGGCATTTGAGGGAATTGATTGGGATCTGGGGGCGTTTGAGGGAGGCGATGCTCGGGTCTAAGGAATGGAAGGGGTTTTACCAGCCTCAATGTCTCACCGAAAGACTCCAACCAAAATGGGTCATTGGGTTGATAATCGTGCATTGCTCGACTCTTTGTCTTTTCCACTTTGATCTACGAGCTGAAAAGTGGAATATCGCCGATTTACGTGTCACGTAAGAATTGTATAGTAGCTTTGGCTCGGGACGTGTTGTAATCCGAGGGCGATAAGTAGCATATGGAGCCAGCGTCACGTAGTCTCTTATGGTCCAATCTTATATTAAGATCTTGAATTCTTATAATACGATTTCATCGTGACTAAAACTCGAGAGTCTCCAGCTGACAAAGGCGCGGCCTGGTCCGATCATGGAGAATGCTGTTATCCAGATGTTGCGTTGTCTTCAGGACCAAGGCTCTCCTTGCGTTAACTAGCCCTTCCAGCCACACTGAGGATATCTGTCCACAGGAAGATGGTATGCGGGACTTTGAAAAGCCAATACATACGCAGTATCGCATTATTTGGAGCAACAGAAATTGGTCTCGAATGAATAGTTGTCGATACCAGCCACACGGGCGACGATGTCTCGCCACTTGAGAACAATGGAACGGCTGTATTGCTCCATAATACAACTTTCCAGGGCGTGCGTGTTGTAGAAATGCGTGCCAGAGACAAGCAGGGCTGCATGTGCATCAAGTATATCAAGCATGCCGTCTCTCTGTTTCTTCTGATCAGCATCATCTTCGAGTACTTGAGCCTCAAGCTACATACTACACAACAGCATCCACCCAGCAACTCAATACTCAAAACCTTGTAAATCTCAAACGCTTTCGATATCATGAGACCCTCTCTCACCCTCTTGGCTCTCGCAGCCTCTGCCTTTGCCGCCCCGCAGGCTGTTACAGACGATATCAAGCCTAAAGGATCCGCGCCCAAAGGTTGCTCTACATCTTACGATGGAACATTTGAAGTCACCATCTTCAAGAGCGGGAAATCTAAGCGTGATCTCCTTGAGGTAAGTCTCATACCCCTTCAATTGATCGACCACCCACTAATAGCTTCCAGAAACGGTCGTGCAACGGCGAAGGTGTCCTGGTCATGACGCTCAAGGATGGTGTTCTCAAAGATGCCCAAGGCCGCACGGGTTATATCTCCGAGAGCTATCAGTTCCAGTTTGACGAGCCTGCTCAGGCTGGTGCAGTGTACACAGCCGGCTTCTCAGTTTGCTCCAACGGAACACTCGCTCTTGGTTCATCTGCTGTCTTCTGGCAGTGCCTGTCTGGAGACTTCTACAACCTGTACGACCGGAACTGGGCTGAGCAGTGCTCCCCTGTTGAGTTTGGCATCATGGGCTGTGGCGGAAAGGCCAAGGCTGTTGCGAAGAAGAGGGTCGTCGGGAGCAGCATTGTAGCCACTACCGTCGTGACGGTCGTGTCTGCTGGCGTCACAAAGGAGGTCCCCACGACAATTGCTGTTCCCATGTGTCAGATCGGCGATGGTCAAGTCCAAGTCCGCACAACACCCTGCGACGATATGGAGCTGCCCATCATCACGGCTCCCCCTGTGAGCCAGATATCAGATGGTCAACTGCAGGTTCCCACGACGGCACCCCCTGCACCTGTTCAGCCTCAGGGCAAGCCCGGTGGCGAACCTTCAGAGCCAGAGACTCCTGAGGGCAATGAACCATCCAATGACGCAGGCTCCGACGAAATTCTGCCGCCTGCCACTGCTGGTGGTGAGCCTTCCGCCGAGCCCACTGCCCAGCCTGCTGGGGCTCCAGGCAGCGATACTACTCCTACCGATGACGAAGCGCCGGTAAATAGCGAGAAGCCTGCTGCAACTGGAGAACCTGCTGCAACTGGAGGAGAACCCGCAGAGACCGGAGAGTATGCCGGATCCGACGAGCCTACTGGAACAGATGAGCCCGAGGTGCTGGCCACCGATACTGCCGCTGCTCCCTCGAGGACCCAAGCCACAGGCAGCTCTAGCAACCAGCCAACAAGGGCAGTCAAGCCTTTCAGGCCTCAATCTTCCAGCAGCGACGACGATGAAGATTCCGGTAGCAGCTCAGATGCAACTGCGACAGACGAAGACGCGTCGTCAGAGGCATCAAGCCCGGCGTCGAGTGGGTTGAAAATTCTGCCTGGAGCTGGCGTTGCTATCATTCTTGGTTTGGTGGGAGGTTTGATGGTTTTGTAGATAATGGTACGGGAGGTTGCATCTCTGTTTGGTTCGGGTTATGGAGTAGTTTGGGCATGATTGCGTCGGGGTTTCACGTTCACATAAGTTACTGGCTAACATAGATGAGGCGGGTGTCTAAACATGGGTTTATGTTTTTATTCGAATGACAATCGTACAATGCTCTATGATGAAAATATTTGCTCTTTTTAGGTCTCTTGGAACCTTCTGTGCAATGAATTAATTTGAAAGATGGTTATATTCTGCCAATGATCGATGTTAAGTCGGGTGCCACTGTTCAACCACTTGCACATCACGTTAGTGAATAAAGCTACAAGAGAGTGGAAGATTGAAAAGCACCCATAGCACATGTTCTACTACCCAGTAAATTCATCAGAGTTAATGGCTGTAAGTACATATCGCACTGTAGTGCCTCTGAGGACTTTCAAATAACTTCCGTCAACACTCTTGCTTCTCTATTAAAATTCACTTGAATTTTGGCATAGAAGCACGTGATTAATATATATTGAAAGGTGGTTCTGCCTTAGGCAGCAATCTCCCTTCCTTAGCTCCACCGTTCCTCATAAAATTGTGAACTCCCCATCTTCATACTCTAATAAAATGTCGTTGCTTGGGACAGGTCAAATTCGACCATCATGTGAGTGCATGCCATATTAGCCAGGCGAAATATCTAATATATTACGATAGCTCACGATGTGCGGAGGCTTTCGCAGATTCCACTAACGTTAGGTGGGGCAACTGCTCATGGGCGATTGCATATCCTGTCTATCTGTAACGTTAGGTGCTTTTCTACCACGGGCATTTCAGCGAAGAAGTTCACCAAGCGAGTAAACAAAACGGCACCGAAACACGCAGCTATTCAGAGTCGCTTTATTGCAAGCTTTATTACAGGCTTAAAGCATTGGCTTAGATTGGCTAGAGATACGACGAAGAGTCGCGTGAGCGGACAAAACCGTTTAGGCTCAGACAAAGACGCACTGAACGAAGAACAACAGACCGTTTTCGACCTCGTGGCGAAGCAGGGAAGAAGTGTCTTCTTTACTGGCCCTGCAGGAACCGGCAAGTCAGTCCTGCTCAAGAAGATTATTCGAAGCCTAGAGACAAAGTACCTGGGAAGAAACAAATGCCTTGGAGTGACAGCCTCGACAGGCCTTGCAGCTCAGAACATTGGTGGCACGACGCTTCACCGGTTTGCCGGGATTGGTCTTGGCCATGCTCCAACCGAAAAGCTCATTCGGGACATCTTGAAAACCGATATAAAGTTACAACGCTGGCTAGATGTCGAGGTCTTGATTATTGATGAAATTTCCATGATTGACTGCGTCCTCTTCGACAAGCTCGATACAATTGCGCGTGCGGTACGAAAAAGAGACCTACCCTTCGGAGGTATACAGCTCGTCCTCTGTGGCGACTTCTTCCAGCTTCCGCCAGTAAGGAAGGGATCAGATGATGGCAGCCCCAAGTTCTGCTTCGAGTCCAAGGCATGGAACGACGCCGTTCAGCATACCGTCGGTCTAACTCATATCTACAGGCAGAGTGATCCTGAATTCACGACAATGCTGAACCAGATTCGAGAAGGCTGTCTCTCCCCCAATACAATTGAGAAGTTCCAAAAACTGCACCGGCCTATAGCAAATAACGGTGCAGAGGCCATTGAGCTTTTCCCGCTACGCCAAGAAGTAGACCGGTCGAACTTGAGAAGACTGCAAAGCATTAATGAAGTAGCCTATAGCTACACCGCAGAAGATGGCGGAATAGTCGCAAACCCAGATACCCGCAAGAGGCTCCTGAACGACTGCATAGCCCCCAAGTCCCTGACATTGAAGAAAGGAGCACAGGTCCTGCTCGTTAAAAACATCGATAAAACCCTCGTGAATGGCTCTCAGGGTCGCATCATTGGCTTCTCAAACAGCCATTCATTCTTGCACCATCGATGGGACGACGGCGATCCTCATGACAGTATCGTATCACCACGGGCGTCGGATGAGATGGTGGACGAACGCCTACCGCTCTATCCAGTGGTCCGGTTTGCCATCCAAGATGGTAGCACCCGGGTCCATCTTTGCGAGCCTGAGCAATGGGCAGTTGTGCGATGGGTACCTGCCCCATGGGCGACGGATCGCTGGGTCTTTGAGAAGCTGGCAACGCGCATTCAGGTCCCTCTTCTCCTCGCATGGGCGCTCAGCATACATAAAGCACAGGGTCAGACACTGGACCGTGTCAGGGTCGATCTCGACCGCGTCTTCGAGACTGGCCACGCCTACGTCGCACTCTCGCGCGTGAAGAGCATAGAGGGATTGCAAGTTTTGAACTTTGATCCGAACAAGATCACAGTACACCCCAAGGTCAAGGCTTTCTACGCAACCTTGTCAAAAAGTTGATACTTAATTTCCCGTCATACACTCTCTTCTGATGATGATAATGACATTTGATGCTTATCCAGCGGTCTGAAAGGAGGAGAAACTCCTACACAAATCCCTTTGCCTTGAGGAGCGAAATAATTTTTTCAACGCTACCACTCATGAGCAATGCATCGCAGCTTGTCTGGAATTCGCTCTGGAAGTGGCATTTCCTGCCATTGATTGTTGATTCCTCGCAAAAGACCTTCGAGCCCAGCTGGACATCAACTGACATTCAGTTCAAGCTGTTGAAAATCTTACACCCACACCCTCTCGCAAGGAGAAAACAGAGAGAATGCACGTTTTAGAATACAGGGGCATCCAGCGTTAATATGATTCGAATTCCCTAATGAATAATAAATCAAATACCCGAGTCGTGACTATCGAGCTTGAAATGAAAGGATACGCCTTGAGAAGAATCGATAGATTGTTTCGACTGGGGTCAAAGCCACATTTCAGAGAAAATGAGGCAAAGTCTCGGCCATCATAATGAAGGTAGCGATAAAGGGAACTGCTATATGCTCGAGGCCGTGGCGGGATCCCAGGAGATGGTCCATAGTGATCTAAAGGGCCGTACCAGGGATGCCAGGGCGGAAATGTGTGTGGAGAGAAAGAGATCGAAACTTCAACTCAGCTTTAGGATGTCTGGCACGATGCAAAGTCCAGGGCTGAGCACCCCTGCATTTGATAACAGTAAAGCAAATCAGCCTTAAAACTGAAGGTGATTTTCAAAGAAGAAAAAACCCAATTTTCAGCCTAACGAAGCTATAGAGGCGTCAACTAATGTCGCAATGAAAGATAGGATGATGCTGTGAGAGATGGGACAACGTCGTCTATCTATCTTGCCAAGCGCAGAGCCAAGAAATAGACTTGGCAACCTTGGAATTGATTCCACACGTGCGCCACCATTCGCGCCCTATTGAACAGCGGCTCAATAGCAGCGGGGTTGCTGCTTTCAAGCTAAAATGAAAATTAACCGTGTTGTGAATAAAAGGAGGTCTTGCAACATGCATTTTGGTACAGTTCTGCCAACACACTTGGGAGCGAGGCCACATCTTCATTCACCTTAACACTGGGCATCTCCAATCATCAGTGGCTCGTCATGGGGACGTCCTTCCAGCAACTCGGGCAATGGCTCCAAGACAGCGTCAGGGCATCGCCATACACTTATAGCGCTGTAGCCCTCACGCTTCTACTGGGCATCCACGTCGTCCTAGCAATTCTCATCTGGACCGAAAACAATGTAGGAGTGCGCGCAGAACTGAAACAGCTGCGAAGGATGGGCATATCCTCCTCTAGCAACATGACGGACCAGCATGATCCCAAGTTCGATATACCAGAAGGCGCCGCATCAGATGAACCAATACGTATCAAGGCCATCTTCATCCACCCCGTCAAATCTTGCGCGCCAATTGAGCTAGATCGCGCCCTGCTCACTAAAGCCGGGTTCAGGCATGACCGGTCTTTTGCCCTTGCTACAGAGGTGCCCAAGCCAGACACGCCTGCGGGCTTGATCTGGCGCCTCATCAGCCAGCGAACCAAGCCAGCCATGTCCCAGATCAAGACCGAGCTATGGCTTCCGCATAAAGACAGTGACCGGCAGGATCCTCTGGTTCAGGCCGGCGGGTGCGTCGTCCTCACATTTCCCGACCCGGATGCCCCCGGTGTGATCACTCGGCTTAGCAGCTTTGTTCAAGGAGGAGACGGCGCTAAGATGCCAGAGATATCATTCATTGTGCCGCTTGAGCCCACGCCCGCGCTTATTGAAGAATTCCAAATCAGAACAAGACCGTTTGCTATCCATGGCCGTGAAGCAAAGGGGCTAGATATGGGCGTGGTTCCTTCTGTCAAAGCGGCCCTGCCAATACTCAAGAGGTTTCTAAACGTCCCGGAGTCTCAAAACCTCACTCTCTTCAAGTGCACTCCGGATACTCTTGTACGAACCGAAAGAAACCTTGCACCACTGGACAACATTGGAACGCCCGCAGTTCACGGCTACACGGACCAGCAGCCCATCAACATCAACAGCTTATCTTCCGTGCACGCAGTATCGTCACTCCTCCCGGAGGAGAACCAACCTCTTAACGCATTGCGCTTCCGTGCAAACATATGGATAACAGGCGCTCCAGCCTTTGACGAAGAAACCTGGAAACGATATCGCATAACCCCCGAAAAGGTAGACTCTGATAGCCTAGATAGTGTGGCACCAACGCTTTCTGTTGTTTGTCGCACGTCTCGATGCACCATGCCCAATGTTGACCCAAACACGGGGACTTTTGATGCGGATATTCCACAGCCTGAGAAGAAGAGAGGTAGACCGCAGCCGAGCACGACTCTGGTCAAGCATCGGACGGTCGAGGACGGAAACCCTAGAGCGCTTGGCTATCTAGGCATGCATTGCGTGCCAGAGGATAGGAACTTGAAGGAGGCTGAGGCTCGGAACACTGGGCTGTACGTGCGAGTTGGTGATCAGGTCGAGGTGCTTGAGCGGGGGGTTCATCTTTACGGGTCGACTAGCGATGACTACTAAGCTTTTCACCACTTTGTTGAGTTTGGTCTAATGAGAAGTCAAGGTTAGGCCGTAGGGAGGAAACCGAGCTTCCAAGGCTGCGTAACTAGTGGATAGTTCCTCTATGGGGACATTGAAGCTCTTTTGTTGTTAAATCTGAAACAACACCACATCCCTTTTTTTCAGGAAAACCCAGCATATTTCCCCCATTCATGGGCCTTCCAACTGATGTATCCATATCACATTTCGTTCGACATTACTAATAGCTTCAGGTATAGCAGGCCTTTAGGGTCTAGATCCAATTCAGCTTAAACTATATTTTCAGTAGGTAGCGAATGTTACCTTATTAGTCCTCATATATAGGTAGGTTTATTCCTCGACCTCGAAGATAACATATCTAGTTAGTTGCAAGGACTAATATCGCCCAGTTTACACTTGTTCAAGCTTACGAGATACTTACAACTGCAATAAGGATTCCAACACCAAGCATGGACCAGATATAGGGCGGTAATAAGCTATGGTACCTTAGCGACCTTTTCTCCCATAGAACCTGCTACCTGAACCCAACTCGAGTAAATAAGAAACCACAACTACACATGCTTACCCATACAGACAAAGCGAATGAAACTACTTTCTACAGACACAGAGAAGGGATTCAAAATAAAGACGTGTAACACTCACCCGTGGACCATTAATATAAGCTCTCTATTCTCGCTAGATGCTGTCAGTTCAGCTAGTCCTGAACCGCTATCGCCAGTTGTTGAAGAATGCTTAGGACCGCTGGAAAATTGCAGCGGGTTATAACCTTGGAGGACGGTGGTGGGAGAATGGCAACTATAGAATCTATGCGAGGGTCCCTGCTTACTCATTTCAAAACCATCCGTCTAAATGCTCGAGGTTGGACTAGTAGTAAATTCCCCAAGAGTGCTAACTGATAGATAGGCGTGGCTCGAGATATAACTACAGTATCTTACATCTAGCTCTCGATTAAGGTTAACCGATGATAAGTGTAGACTAACTAATCTATGACGGGGAACAACAGTTTCACTAGCCACTCCTTATTTAAGATAAGACACAATTATCAATGCATTATCAACCGATTGTAGGGATTAGATATGCGGTGAACTGGCTAGTGGTTTATCTACATGTCAGGTTGATTTAAACTCCTCACTTTCAGTTTAGAACCCCTGCTCTGATAAGCTTTGACTTGCCGATCACTGAGGGGAGCAATGATAACCGAGGTGAAAGCACAGCCCGATCGTGCGTTTCAGAATGATCGCTACGTATGCTACTGCTTTATTTGCTGATATGTAACTCTTGATGAGCCTTCACGCTACACCATTGCCCTTGAGAAGTGCGCCTACTTCGACCGAGTCTGCATCCAAGCCCTCTCTGATTATATCTGAGACCTTCGGAGTTGTAGCCGAGCTATGCTACGGTACGTCATTATCTCTCGGAGAAGGATTACCCCAGGTTACATGACCCACAGCCGCTTGTTGGACCAGCTTCCTTTTGCAGTTACGTTGCCAAGTGCCAAGACACAAACCCCAGCTTGGAGGTCCTTCGCGAGGTCACAAGTCATGTTGTTTTTCGACTGACTAGACATTATATCTCCACAGGATGGATGAACCTTTGTGTCGCGTCAAGCAGAGGGGAAAGGCGGGGGGGGGGGCGCAGCGGAAAGACCGCGCAGTATTATCGAGACTTGAGGATCTGCTCATTGTGATCGACAGCTACATAAGAGGGCTCTCTCGCTCGCTGTCTGCCCTTGCAGCAAACATTAGTATCCAACTCCTTGCCATATCGATATGTTGGGACCTATCCGTTGTCTCGTAGGCCTTTCGGTCGTATCGGCGGTTAATGCGCTTCAATATGGCTACAACCATGTTCCCATAATCAAGAATCCTGACCTCATCGCTGCCAACTTTAAGGATGTGGATATAGACTTGTACTCTCCGGCTTTTCTCGACCCTGAGAAGAGACAGCCTGGTTTCAAAAATGGGACTCAGGGCCCGACATCTCAAGATGACCTCGGTTAGAATGCTCTCTTCTCGCCATGATGAGGCCGAATGCTAATTCTACGCAGAGACATTCATAGAGAGCATCGTGGCAAAAAACAGCTTCATGAGCTACCACACAGCCAACTTCACCTCTGAGGAACTTCGACCATTCCCCTACGTGAGACTCTCTACGTCGCGCAGTTCCAAGTCAAAGGACAAGGTTCGGGTCTGGATCCAAGGCGCTGTTCACGGCAATGAACCTGCAGGTGATGAGTCTCTTCTCGCTCTACTTGGGAAGTTCGACGCCGAACCTAAGTGGGCATCCAAGATTCTGAAGGACCTTGAGATCGTCATCTTGCCTCGATACAACCCCGACGGCGTCTTCTACTTCCAGCGCGTGCTAGCAACAAACTTTGATCCGAACAGAGACCACATCAAGCTCGCCCGACAGCAAACACGGAGCATTAAGAAACTGTTTAGCGAGTTTGAGCCCCATGTTGTTGTTGACATGCATGAGTATGGTGCCACTGGCAAATACGGTCGATATATGCAAGCCGCCGATGGTCTGTTCTCGGCAGCCAAGAATCTCAACATCAACAAGAACATCAGAGAACTATCCGAGAAGCTGTTTGCCAAGAGGATAGGCCAGGCGATGGACAAGGCTGGCCTGAGATGGGAGCCCTATGTCACCGGATCCACGAGCACTGATCTCGACTTCGTACCCACGTGTGTTTCCCTCTTTCGTTGCTGTTGGGCCATCGACTAACTAGAACAAACAGATTTGACGAAGCTGGCTCAGACGCAAAGATTGGTCGCAACGCCATGGGCCTCACTCAGTCCATCACGTTCCTCATCGAGATGCGAGGAATCGGTATCGCAGACCAACAGTTTCAGCGACGAACTGCTGCGGGCCTCACCATGGTCAGCGCGATCGTTGACACGGCGGCTAACAATGCAGACAAAGTCCGTAAGACAGTTGAAGGCGGCATCCAGGACTTTATCCGTTCCAGGGATCCTGTTGTGGTTACCGATTCATCCAAGGTTCAGGACCGACTCTTCACTATGGTCGACCATACCAACGGCTCGCTTGTCGAGGTTCCGGTTCGCTTTGCTGCGACGACGCCCACCACCGCCAACCTCACCCGCTCGCGTCCGGAGGCGTACCTTATCCCAGTTGCGTGGAGTGACATAGCAGAACGATTGCGAGTCTCAGGCCTCAAGGTTGAGACTCTGTCCAAAGAGTGGAGTGGTACGGTCGAGGCTCTCAACATCACGTCAGCGGAACTGGACACCAGCTACTACGAAGGCGCTGTGCTCGCCACTGTGACGGCCAAGGCTAAGAAGCGAGACCTGACGCTGCCGGCGGGAAGTTTCCGCGTGAGCACCAGACAGAAGAATGCTGCTATTGCGTTGAATGCGCTGGAGCCTGAGAATATCGACTCGTATGTGAGCTTCAACATCATTCCGGTGGAGGAGGGCGATGAGTACCCCATCTTTAGAGTTGTATCATAGATACTTAGTAGAGGATACCAGTGACTAGTGCTCATCTGAGGATGAATGATACGTCTCCTGCTATCGTCTAAACGGTAGTTGTCGAAGAGTGAGTAACCTAGTCTAAAACATTACAACAATTTATGCCTGTTAATCAGCTCGCGATTCTCGTGATATTGTCAGTACACGAGACCACGTAAAACGTTCTTATTTATGATACAGGCACTGTAATAGTCTATTTACATCAGCCTTCATATCCCCCCTCACAATAGCATTGTCCCGAGAGTGCATTTTGACGCCGTGCCACTCACTACATGTCGGTTCTATACCTGGCCAACTTAACGTTAACCGCTGATAACGTCGACTATCCCGTAGGGTACTTCTGATGAAACTAGACCAAACAAAGTAGGCCGATGGAGCATCATGCAGCCTTAAAACCCTATGAATACCAGAGGGGGGACAGCTCGACGAGTGCCCTTTGAGATAATAAACAAGAACAACGCATCTCTTCGAATCGATATGAAGCCACCTTCACAGCCAGACTTACCAGGGCCATCCAGTGGCATGCGCTGCTGCGTACGCGGTATAGACAGTCATGAAGAAGGACAATATCCTTCAGAATGTCCGCGAGATGGGAAGTTTCTTTGGCAAGTCCCCCAAAGACAGACTCAGCCGACACAGACATGTTGGCGAAATTCGAGGCAGCGGGCTCTTCTGGGGAGTGAGGCATAGCTTCCCATCTGTGGTTAGAATGCATTGACGTCGAATCTGATATACAGAGCTTGTTCTGGATAAACAGTCTAAAGACTCGTTTCTATTACGGCAGCAGATGTCCCCCAGATTCTACATAATAAAAGCCTGCTTGGGCCCTCCCAGTAGGCTCGTCCACCTTATCGAAGATTGAGAAGCCCAAATCTCCTCGACTTGTTCGATGGCCCTCTGGATGTTGAAGCAGCCCGTCATATTGTACAGCGCCACAAGCTTATCAAGAAAGAAATCTCGATGGTCTTTCGTCGAGCTCTCGGCAGCGACAATAAAGTACGGCCAAGCAAGCAGATGCCGGCCAAGGATGCCTATGTAGTCATCCATTTCTTGGATGGTCTGCTTGAACCTCTCGACCATTGGTACCGTCGCTTCTGCGGGGGGGTTGAAGATTGCTCTCTGGACATAGATATCGCAGGCCCAGGTTGTCAGGTCTGCCAGCTGCGCGAGAAGACCTTCGAGCTCGGGGTGGAACTGGAGACACCATCTTATAAACTCCAAGCACGCTTGGCGTTGTGCTTGGATGAACTGAACTCCGTTGACCTCGCTGAACAGGGACTCGCCGAAAAGACACACTCTATAGACCTGTGAGACGTGGTTTTCGATCATCCAAGCTTGTAACATACCTTAGAACCTGCATCTGAATAAACCTCATCAGGTCGGAGCTCATATTGTTCAAACTCTGCCCAAATGTGTTTACCACAACTCGCAACGAGCCATACACGAGCTTGAAGTTGTCGCTGCCAGTGATCATCTCGCGTATATGGAGGAGCAGCAGCACAGTGAGGGCCGACTCGTCATTCTGGGGTGCACACGTATTCGACCTGACGATAAGCTCTCGTACAATGCTGCTATATGCCGTCGAGTCCAGGGAGAGGGCTACACCGTTCTGCAGGGATAGGTGTTGCTCGACGATGACCACAATTGCTTTCCTCACCAGTGGATCGATTTCGGCTTGTGGTAGAACAAGATCTCGGTATCCGTTGAAGCCAAGATTTATGACGGCAATGAGCTCGGCTATGTTGTTCGAGACTGAGGGGTTCATTAGTTCCTCAGGTTCTTATAGCTGGCCGGGATAGCCAGTGACTCACAATATTGCAGACAGTATCTAGTCTTTCCATCGACGTGATCCACAGCTTGGCCGATTGAAGACGGCCTACGCCTTTCGAGCGTGACGGATGGTGTCTTTACCTTCTCTTCTTCGGGATCCTCAACTGTTTTGTCGCTGACTCGAGTTTCCTCTTCCGCATTCTTTCTGGTATGTCTATTTGAGTCACCTGTTCTTCTGAGCCTCAAGGGGGGAGTGACTAACTGAGGCTGCACCATAGATGCGATGGACGGACCAGCAACAGGCAGTGATCTCCCTACAAACCTCCCACGGGCAGCAATTCCATCGTTGAAGCGATACCGTAAACCAAGGCCGCTACAAGTCAGACCTTTGGAGGCGCATTTGCCACAGGTTGGTTCTCGGCGGTCACAGTCTATGCGTCTGCGCGAGCATTGGTAGCATCCTGGAACGAGTTGGCATCTTCAGTTGTTGGGATTCGGAATAGATTCACCTTTGACTTTTGGTCTCTTCTTCTTTCTACCAGAACCATCAGAAGGGCAAGATGCCATCTCACCCGAGGCCGAAGATACTGGAAACCTCCCTTGCCACCGAGATTCGCTCGAGATGGGCGCTGACTGAAGACGGCAACTCAGACTCCAAGACGGGACGGGGAAACAGCAACGCCTATGACGCTCAAGATTCTACTACTCTCCAAGGCTGCAAGACCCTTCTGTACTTTGTTCTTAACTTATAGAATGTGATGATGATTGCGGAAGAAAGATAGCGAGTCTCTGAAGAGGTGCCCCGGAAGGTCATTCCGGACCCGCAAATGAAAGAGCGGGGAATGGGTTGGTTAGTGTAGTAAACGGCTCGGGATCCCGCTGGAGAATAGACAAGACATAATAAGTATGGTTATAAGAAAAGCAAGTTGCTTAATGAAAGCTTCAGTCGTCTATATATACCTCACTGATGCTCACAGCTAGGCCAAGCAGCATGAGTAGTTTGGTCGTACAATGCCAAAGATGCAAACTAACCAACGTTAGAGCTAAAAAATGGGAGCCAACTACCTTGAGAGCTTCACTTCTGATACCATCAAACAAAGTATTATCAACTGAGTGACTCCCCTATCAATCATAGCAAAGGAAAAAGAGCTCTCATAGTTGATAAAAGACTCGTATGGAAGTCTGAGTGGGAATGCTTCGTTATACTATTGCGCGTGTATCGCGGTTGCAGGTCAACCACTAAAGACATAATCAGATTCAGGGTCTGGAATCAGACAAGATAGCAAATGCCAGCAACTTTTATATAAAAATAGATCTCTATTAGAGTGTCATTTGATGGGTTTCTTGAATTATTGGGCTACATTCTTTGATACACCCATTCCCTCAGTGTTATCTTTGAAATCGACAGATCAGTTCACTCTAAATGCCTCTACTCGAGGCCTATGTAGCTGAAATATGTGTCTCAGTGCCGTAGCAGTGGACTCTGGCTGGCTTCTTATTCTCATGACTGAACCTTTCCTGGCTACCCACCATGGTCAAGTTGGACTCGGCGTCGGCTTCGCCACCGACACCCTGTAGTTGAACCGTGCTGTCTCCCTTGAAGTTTCTGCTAAACAGAGGTTTGATACGAGCGATCAAGGGCTTCAGGGTTGGAAGGCAAGCACAGGTAATGGCGGATGTGAGCTCGGCGAGTGACCATGAAGCTGCAGTGACGTTCCACCACGTAAAGTCTGGTTGAGGTGTGAGCCATTGCATTCTCATGATGGATACCGCAACAGTGCTGGCGATCCATGCGTTAGTAGGTGAACTCGTCAAGATCTCGATAGTTGCACACTCACAAAAAGCCAAGCCCAAAGATACACAGCAGAAGTGCCTTCTGAGCACGTGGCAGGTTGAGCTTCCAGACAACCGGGAGAGGCAGGACCAAGATGGCTATATCGCTGACAATGTTGATTACGCCGTTGATGTACCACAGCGTTGTCTCGTGAGGGATGCACTTGGCATCAACCCTAGGGTCCCAGGCGGCCTCGAGGGGGATGCACTGCACAAAGCGCATGATGAATTGCGATCCGCCCCAGAGTGCGACAAAGACGATAGATGCAAGCACGGCGTTTCTCATGTTGGATACCGACATGATGCGATAGTAGTTGAGTAGAAAGGTCATCTTGGCGAAAAAGAGAGTCATCATGTAGAACGTGATGGATACCCAGAAACACTGAATCACGTCAGATCCGGAGTGAACATGAATTCTGCCTCGGTGTCTTTACTCACCCTCATATATAGAACCGTGGTTTCAATAGATAATGTCCAGTCATGTCTTCCAAGACCATACTTGGTCACTGCTCAGTATTAGTCGCTATCGAGTACACGAGGGATCTCAAGTCGAACATACTTGCGATCATGGAGGATCCACATCCCAAGATACACATCTAAAGACCCGACCGAAGTTAGAGACATGAAGCTTGCACCTCGAGTGGTCCGGCTTACCAGTGTCAGAACTGCCGCGAGGTCATCTAGACCAAACGTCTTGGTCAACATGCGGCACCAGACTCGCAGCCCAACCAGCAGAGTAGAAAGCGACATCAGCACAACAGCAACTGCGATTATCACAGGTGCCCTCGTCTCGGACGCAGCGTCGAGTGTTTCAGAGGAGGCCATGGCGTTTCCTGGTAGAAAAGTGATGTAGAGATGGTTGCTCGGGCCAAAAACATCTCCGCCGGTGATCTGGGGCAGACCACAAGTTATCTACCTAGGCAGGTCGGAAGATGCCCAAAACTCAAAGCAGATCCATAGCCTATAGCTGGCTTAAGGCTGTGAGAGAGCAAATCAGAATGATTTGAGGCAGTCCAGAACTCGAGGCGCTGGAATGCAACGAGGTGGTCTATTCCCGTTCCAGATCAGAGGCGTTGACTACAACGCAGGGGAATAAAACCTTGACGTTAGCCACTTGAGCGTCCAGATCAGGGCCCCAAACTCTGATACTTGTCAAGCTGGTAGCCTGGGCGTGTATGAGAAGCGCCATGTTTGTATGAAGCGGCTTTATCGCAGTTCTTTTACCGGATCTGTTGGGTCTAAGTAAGCGATAGCTGAATAGGAATGTCGTTCTCGAGTACACATGGCACTAAAGTCTGAGCTTCAGTCCATCAACAGCCTCTCGAGTCCAGGCATTATCCTCTTTTGGGGACATCCAAGCCAAGGGTATGAAGCATTGAGGAAGAGCACCTCTGTTTGACATGAGGCCATGGATCAGATATCTGGACACACTTACACCAGCCCAAGATCTAACCTCCACTGCCAGAACCATAACTAACCCGGTAACATGGTGCAATGGGAGAGAATTCTTCTGCAGCGAGACTACATACACCTAATAGCGTCCCATACGGCAACGCTACCACGCACGGCGTCTGAGTTGTCGCCACTCTCAGGCCCAAGCTCCAGAGTTTTGGCTTTGAAGACGGGTATTGATCGTTTACTTGTCGAACCATCCTTCATCTATGATGAGGCTGAACGGCTAGACTCATCAAGGCGCCCGCTGGGCGGGTCATTGGAATACAGTACCAGCTCATAGACCGAGAGACTAATCGGATGTAGCTAGTTTTAGCACCCAACGGGCGAACAAGGCGGGAAGCTATCCAGGAACCCGTGGACTTATGAGCCGTCGTTGATGGTCTCCTAAGCCGGGTACGGGATTAAGGGAGATGAATGACTTGATGCACTGAGACTTGAATCTATTTACTATCTTGCGCTTGACTGCTATCGCCCAGGTGTAGAATTCCCAATTTAGACGATGGGTACTAGTGAGGACCTTGAGAGGCCACTGCCTCGCAGCGCGATGTGCTTCTTCGGACCAAGATCTATTGCTAGAGAATCATCGATGCCTTTTCTTGTTCTTGCAGCGTATGTCTCATCTAACTCATATGGTTGATTGCCCTTACAGAGCATATGTCACGAAACCACTACCCCAGTAAACAAACATGAAATATTGATATCAGTGTCTATGTATCTATCACCTTATTAGGGCCCCGTCCAGTGGGGACACATAAAAACAAAGGCATACCTTAAGTTACGCTGTGTTAGTCTGAGTCGGCCAGTCTTTATCCCGAGAGCTGAAAGCCTAGGGATGCAGCCAACGACAAACTTTCGTCAGCGGCTGCTCTGATGGTGATGTTCATTGGATGATCGCTCAGAACCCGAGATACGAGGACATTGCGAGTGACATTACAAGGCATCCATTGATTCGAGGTATTATCGCTAGATACAGTAACGAGTTGCCCCTTTACCAACAGCTTAAAAGCACAACTAACTACCTTCTGGGCAACTATTGTGACTTACTACCAAGTCCCTTAATGCAACCAAATATGGAAACCCTGTTCAAACCCAAGTTTCACACCTTGTTCCCCGAGACATCCTCTGTCGACGACAACAAGATGGAGCTATCAACTCCTGGTCGGCCCCATCGACGAGACGAAATCACATCATTCGACACCATCTCACCGTCAAATATTGTTCCCTTGAGAAAACTCAAGCACTGGCCTAGAGCAGTGCTGTGTCCCGCATGTCGGGAGTTGTCCATCACGCGAGTGGAACGCAAGGTGTGCAGCGGAACGCAGTGAGTCGAACCCCTCTTGTCGAGTTCTATCCGACTGACCTTCTCAAGTGCAATGGCTGCTCTCATGACCCTTTGCACTGTTGTTGGGGGGCCAATCGTCTATCTTTCAAAGCCTTTCAAGAACGTCGAGCACTATTGTTGCCGATGCAATCGGAGATTGGCAACTTTTCATTTCAACACGGGGACTGAGGTTCATGTATATTAGTTAACTAAGTAGCTTAGTTGGATAGATGTAAGTTGCATGAATTAAGGCGGACTTGATCTTGGGATACCAGAAGTATCTCATGTAAGATACAAGATTATGATGATGATGGGTGATGCCTGCCTTTGAGCTGATCCAAGGACCATGAGCTTGACGATTTAGTGAATGCATCTACAGTTCTCTGTCCATCTTTATCAGATTCTCCATGAGCAAGTATTCAGAGAATAAGAGCATGCCTAGCAGAAGCAGACGAAAGTAACAGTAATAACCATTTCTGCCATGTATGGAAATAAAGCAATGACCGCGAAACAAACAACTAACTAGCTAATCCATCATCTATCTACATATATCAACTAACGACACCATACCCTGCCCAAGACACATGAGCCGGCTCACAAACCTACCATGACGGAGCTCATAATGCATGAAACGCCGCCACAACTACAACTGATAAGATCCCTCGCACCAAGAAATCAACGTTTCTGGTCGAGCCTGAATCGTCATCCACCTCCGTCTGGCGAGACGACGTGGACAGCTTGGCTCCCTCTTTTGATATGCGCAGAGTCGGCTTGGCAACTTCCTCGACAGCAGTGGACGACGACTTGGTGCGAGAGCCCTTGCTCTCGTGGCTGCTGATACCAGTGTTGGTGGTCTCGTGAGTCTTACTATGCAAAGGCTTGATATACGCCGCCAGTGTTGGTGAGGCCTTCGCAGACACCAAGGTCATCGTTGGCGCCGGTACATTCTTGATGAACGGACCGATGATGCACTCCTGCATCAACCTGTTATCAACGTAGCCTTGGCCCGTCCACAGCGGTGTTAGAGTCAGCACGTATTCACGTGGGAAGCTTCCTGCGCCCCATCCTACAAAGCCGATCAAGACATCCGAGTTCTTGGCGATGAACTCGTTCTGCGTACAAAACCTCTCCATACACTACGATTGTTAGACCCGGGCATGAACAAGAGCAAGCAGTGCGGATAGCGTACCGATGAGTGCATGGATGCCCCTGTCTCAGAGATGATGGCTTCTCGTTGGTTCTTCCTTAGCCATGAGGCGATGGTCCTGAATCCCTCGACATTGTCAGTCGTGCACTCCACGTACGTTCCCGAGTTGTTGATGTCGAGGTATTTGTGAAGGTCCAAGACCAGTCCATCTGTGCTGCCGTCTGGGTTCGTGATGGCGCCGAGCTGATCTGCGCTTCCGGAAGAGACGAAAGTCTCAGCGCTGGCAAAGTTGGTTCCCGGAAGTAGGATGATCTGTGACTTGGCTCCGGCTTTTCGAATGCCCGTGACGGCTTTCTGACAAGTCCTTGCCCAGAGCGCGATATCCAGGTCGTGAGGCTCGTTCATCAGCCCGAATATGACTCTATCCTCGTTTGCATATTTGCGCGCCAGTTGGCTCCAGAGGTCCACGAAGAGTTCGTCTGGAGGCCCTCCCTGTCCGATGATGCCCCCATCGTATCGTGCAAAGTTGTGTAGGTCGATCATGCAGTACGCGCCCGTGGCAAGACAGGCTTGTATAAGTTTGTCGTATTGCCCGGACTTGATGGGATCCAGCTTCCCACCTAGCTGTTCATCAAGAAGGAATTGCCAAGTCGTTGCTTTGTTCGCTCAAGTCAGCAATAGAGACACATCAACACAGCAGAGCTGACTTACGTAGTCGGAAGGTATTAAGTCCACTGTCTTTTACAAAGTGTTTCATCTGTCCAGCACCATCGCCTCCGCCAAACTCGGTCAGTGGAAACTTGGCGAACGGTCCAAGTGGACAGCTGCCCTACAGACATATCGGTCAGTACCTGGTTTGCTTAGCAGAGGTTACCACCTTACATCAATGTCGCACCCAAAGTCGATGCCGGGGATGGCGACTCCCTGTTATAATGCATTAGCTGGATTCTCCATCAGTCGGATGTTTGCATACCAGGAATCTTATTCTGGCCCATACACCTGTGAGCAGAGCGGAGAGTGCGAACAGATGAGTGGAGGTGCGCATATTGAAGGAGGCTTTGACGATGCTATTGCTACGCTTAGCAGGTCACCGAGTAGATGGATGTGTTTTGATGAGATAAATCACAGGAAAGGAACACAAGCCGAGTAGATTTCTCCAAGAATGGTTGAGAGAGTGAAAAGAACGTCTCGATCCTCTTATTGAATGGCGAATCTCGCTCGTATACCTTTGGCGCGTGGCTCAGGTTGGTATTCCTGGAAAAGATTCGTTCTACGTTAGTTGGTTAACTAGGTTAGTATCCACGAGCGTCACGGCAAGGATCGACTTTTATCTTAGTTATGGATCAAGGCTTGGGCGACTTGTTTCCAGAGAAACACAAAAGTATATACACTTGGAAGAGCATTTGACTATTAAAACCCCTTATCGAGGACCTTATATGTGTAGGTTTGTTGATCGCCGCCCTCCAAACTGTAAGCTCGGGAGGGACATTGATGGGATTTTGGTAACCCCAGCAATGCTACCTCGACGAGCCAAGAGTAGGCTAGTATCACTGGTATTTAGATATGCTTATTCGTGATTCTAGGGCCAGTGCTGATACTGCAGATTCGTGGCGGTCGTTAGCGCAAGGCCGGACGAAACTCAGAGTCCGGATTTAGAGCTACATGAACTGGTTGGGACTGTTCCTGGACGTTTCAAGAGACATAAGATTGTGCAATCATTAGGAGCTCTTTGTCTTTTGTCGAAATATGTGTGGCTTACCGTTCTAGATCACGATGCCATATTGCCAACATACAAGACTACAGCAGCACTACCCTTAGAGATTTATTACGCATATTTCAGAAAGAGGACCTAACTAGAACTTGCTAAAGGATTAGGCAAGGTTAGGATATAACGTTATATCACGACTGCCCCAGCGTCGCAGCAAAAGACGGTAGGGCTCCAGAACAATATCACGATAAGAGGAGAATCATTACGAATGAATACAAGGTCAAGCAAGATACACGTGGCCAACTGTCCCTGAGCGGTCACAATACATCACGGAATAAACAGTCACAGCAGTCCCCGAAATAGCTTGACAACATTGCGGCTGAAAAGTCTGTAGTTATGGCACACAACGATCACCGGCTTCCAGCTTAACAGTGGCAAATATAACCAGACAGGGGGCTTCAACTCCAGAGCCGTGTCCACCAGTGGATTCCATTTCCATTACCATCGAGTTTCCGCTTCTTTTGTCTCCACGGCTGCTTGTGACTCTCAGATCTTTCGCCAAGCGTGGCCTGACCACGCAGTTGTTGTGCGGGTCTCGCCGAACCGATCGGACGAGCTTGGCTTTGGATCACTACAGCATTAGATTTTCTTTACCAGGAACCACCAAGTCTTCCTTGTTCTTCGCGCCAGAGTCTCGCCATGTACCCTGGAATAGACATGCGTGCTTGCTTTCTTCGCTCTTCGCTTGTGAACTTCATGACAACGGGCGGAGAGGTCAAGGGCGGTGGGTGGGCTTGACCGTACCGTATAAATAGAGATGCGCTTTGGAGTAGATGATGATGGTGATACTGAAATACATCGGTCTTCATCAAGCAAGCAACTTCATTAGACATCGAGCGAGCATCCTAACCCACCGCAATGCCATCTACAAAGAAACGACCAATAGCCGATGTTGAGAGCGCCCAGCCTCCGGTTCATCCGTCGGAGCCAGAAGACTCTCATATCTCTGACGCCGAAAACGAGTTCGACAAGAAAGACATCGAGTCAGATCCGGGCGCATGGCTCTGTGTCCTGGCAGCAGTCTTGTTTTTGATTTCATCATATGGTACAACTTCCATCCTAGGCTGTCGATATCTCACTAACACAGTACTCAGGATTCATGAACTCCCTCGGAACAGTTCAATCCCACCTCGGCCTGAACCAACTGAGCGACTACTCCGTCAGTGAAGTTGGCTGGGTAAACGGGCTCTACCTGTTTCTCTCCCTCATCTTCAACTTCCAGATCGGCACTATCCTCGACCGCTATGGACCCCAGATCCTCAGCCCCATCGCTGCATTCTTCTCAACCGTCACCTTCCTACTTCTAGCCGAGTGCAAGACCTATTGGCAGTTCATGCTCTGCCTCGGTGTCTTTGGGAGCATCGGTACCAGCATCGGCGCCGTCACCGCCATCAGCGTGGTCGGCAAGCTCTTCGTCCGCCGTCGGGGCCTCGCTATGGGTATCGCCGTGATGGGCACTTCGCTTGGAGCTATCATCTACCCTATGATGCTGCGCGCTACCTTTAGAAGCCTCGGCTGGGCTTGGTCCATGAGACTCGTTGCTCTGGTTGTCGCATGCATGACAACGCTTGGCGTCTTGTGCTTCCTCCCCTTCCACCGACTTACTGAGCTGCAGTCGAGGAACAGCCACAAGAAGCCCACGGGAGTAGGCCTGGACCTGTCTGCTTTCAAATCTCCGACATTTGTCTTCACCACTCTCGGCATTTCCATGGTCGAGTTCGTCGTCTACGGCATCGGCGGCCTTCTGCCGACCATCTCGATAGGGGCAGGCTTTTCCGCCGAAGATGGCTACACGCTGCTGTCTATCCTAGGCGCCTGTTCGTGTCTTGGGCGTTTCTCGATTGGTTTCGTGGGCGACAAGGTCGGACCTTTTAATGTCATGGTTGTCACCATGGTCGTCATCATCATCTTCATGGCAACCATCTTTATCCCCTTCAGCACCACCTCTGGACCTCTATTATATACTTTTACCGCACTGTGGGGATACTGCTCGGGGTCGTTTTATGTCCTTTCGCCAGGTAAATATCTATCTAACCCGCCCTGGGTTTCTTGTGTGCAGTCTGACGTGTTATAGTATGTACTGGAAAGACGTGCGAGCCTGAAGACTATGCACGATACTTTGGTAAGTACTATAGGCTTCTCATGTCAGAATCTGTTGCTGATATCTAGGATAGGGTCTACCAATATGTGCGTGGCCGTCGCATTGCTCCTCTCTATCCCTCTAAGCGGCATCATGCTGGAGAAGTTGGGACCCCAACTCCTTGCGTGCTTTTACCTGGCAATCATCTTCCTCGCAGGTATCTCTTTTGTGATAGCGCGAAGACTACTTGTTGGTAGTTGGTTGATTTTCCGGAAGAAGGCGTGAAACGCCTAATGATACGACATTACGACTCTTGTTCTGGGCTGAGAGCACCTATTAACGTTATCAGCTTATTAGCTGATATCTTGATCTTAATGGTTTTAGAAGAAATTATAAAGCAGGTTAGAAATGCATATAGGGGAGACAAAAAGGGACAAAAGGTCGGGAGTCTAAAAGTGGCTTGGGAATCTACAATTTACAGTAATAATAAGAACTAATAGAAGTAACATGTTTTTGATTAACATCAACACAACTTTGATCCCTTGAAAAGTCAATCAATTCGAAAAAGCCATTGGACTCGGTCACTATCTCATCAACTTGTCTAGACCGTAGTGAATATGTGCCTTCTTTCGTGTGCAACTTGATATGCCCAAAGCCAACGCGCTCGTGGTACATCCTGACATTAACGTCACAGACAAAAAAGGCGACACACCACTTCCTTGTATCATACATTATGCTTGAATACTCAGTCCAGTCTCGTTATTTACCGATGATTGACGTTGTATCCCAGTAGTTTTGGATATAGAAGCAGGCTCTTTGAGGTTCAAAAAGGGAACAGGCATTCGATCTTGTTGTAAGTCGTAGGGTGTCATTGAGCTACACATATGAGGCTCACGACGGCGGCCAAGAGCTTTCTACCAAGGAAAACATAGTCAGTTCTGCTTATTGAACTGGAGTACAGGAGGCTCATTGGATAGTCCATAACTTGATTGGGCACCGACGAAAACGCGTGGAGGTACCTCTTCTACATATTCTTTTTTATGGCGCTGCAAATGCTGCACATTGCGGGAGCCTGGGTATAAGCTCTTTGCAGTGTATAACAGAGAGGACGCTTACCATGTTTGCATACCCAAGTATTTTGTTCAATAATAGCTGAGATCATGCGCAACTGCTGGCCAGTAACAAGCTACCTACTCCGTATATAAAAATCAACCATCAACTGGGGCTGAGTATCGCAGGCAGATCACTAAACAATCACACCCACTTCAAGTCAAGAGCTGAGACAAAGACGAGCGCTATTGGCTTCTCACAGCCCCGATGCGTCTCATGGCACCACTCGAGGCCTGTATCACGGTGTTGCGCTAGACTTGAAACGAGAAACATGCAGCCACAGCCTCATTTTCAACCAGCGAGAATGCCTCGCCCATGTGACTCTACTCCAACTGTATATATATAGACGTGAGGTATCGCGAGGCATCTTGATCGGTGGTGATCAGGCTCGGCCTCGTTTGGCTCTCCCAAAGGGGACATTTCCTACTACTGGCATCGAAACAAGCAAAACACCATCTACGGCCTGCCTTGAACATGTCGGGAATACTCTTCTTCTTCTTCTCGCTGGTCCAAGGCCGCCCAGTGACAGAACCATCACCTCGCCTCGCCTTGACGCCGAACCCATATCTCGTCATCCGAGCAGATGAGTTCGCCCCCTCATGGGTTTCCGAGCCCGATACCCGAGGCACATTCCGCCTGCTCTACAGCTGCCTCTTCACCCTCACCCTCTGCGTCTACACGGCGATACACCTCAACGTGCCGAAGCGACGTGAGACCGGCGTGGAGCTCTTTTGGCGCAAGCTCAAATGGGTTGTTGTCGCCATCTTTGCCCCCGAGCTGGTGCTGTACGCTGCGTATGTCCAGTGGCACGTCGCGAGCGATATGTGCAAGTCGCTCAACAAACTCGCGGTGAGTAAGAAGTTCACAGTCGAGAAGCTAAGCAGTGATGAAGATGCACCCGAGAACAGCGTGAGTAACCTGTTTCCCCCCTAGTTGTTCCATTCTGACGAATGTGCCGCAGGATGAAGAAAAGAAGCCCCAGCGCTTCAGTCTCCTGTACGGCTACTACGTGGTCATGGGCGGCCTGGTGATGGACATTCGAAATCTGCACGACGAGTATACTCAAGTGACACTCACTCCCGAGGGACTCCTCTACCTCGCTCAAAACGGTCACTTCATCTTCGTTTCCAACGACACCATCAAGGACAAGAGCAAGTCGGACGCTTTTGCCAAGATCATAGTCATGCTGCAGGTTACTTGGATGATTGTCCAGACGTGTAGCAGACTCGCGACGGGTCTGCCAGTCACCATCATTGAAGGGCACACCCTCGTCCACGTCGTCACCGCCTTGGCCATGTACACCCTGTGGTTCCAGAAGCCGCTGAACATCTGCGAGCCCACCTTAGTCGACAACCAGGCCTTTGTGGACCATACAGCTCTGATGCTGATGCGATCGACCAGGCTCGGAGGAAAGGCCTCAGCATCGATCACCGAGAGATTGCGTCGCTCAAAAGACTTGTCCATCTTCAATCGATTCATCGTTAGTCTCCTCCGGTTAATAGGACTCAAGGAGGCGGCCCAAGATAAGGAAGACGCATGCCTCAAGCTGGTGCGACTAACACACCGCTCGGACGATACCAGCGAAAGCGCGTACCTGAAGAACTACCTGGCCACTACCAGCGAGGTCAAGAGGCCCAAGGAGAAGAAAGTCATCTCACGACGTGAGACAGGTTGGGAACAGTCCGTTTCCATACCCCTAGTACAGAGTCAAAGAGAACCTGAAGTTTCAACCCAAGAGAGCACAGGTGCAGCAGCGATGCCCCCGGACGCCGCAAGGCACACGCCGAGCAGGCCCATCGTATTCAACGCCGTCGAGGGCAGTATCGTAAACAGTAGCACCAAAGCTGCCTACGAGATCCCTCTTCCAGAAGGCAGAAAGCTAGTTGGCGTGATCAAGTCAGGCCAAAGACTCGCCTCTGGCATCGGCCCCATCGAGGCCAGCAACATCCCGACTTCTTCGCTCGGCCTCCTCCACCTGGACGAGATCGGCCGGCTCACGCTGTCTATAGAGCTCTCGCCAAAGGTCGTTCGCCGGTGGGAGCAAGCAGCCAAGGTGATCAAAAGGGGACACGTGGGCATCGACGACGCAGCGTGCTACCTCATCGACGGACAACCCAGCAACCTCCCCCTGCCGGACGAGCAAGGCATCAAGTCCATCGGCACAGGCGACATCTTCTGGCTCGTCGTCGTCTTCTTCATCCTGTGCACCGGCTACGGGGGCGTCCACTGCGTAGCCTGGAACTCGGCCTTTGCGACCAACACGGAGCTTGTGTTTTGGCGCTTCGCGTGCATCGACCTCGTGATAGCAGGCATCCTGTACTTCCTCCTCTTTGCCTTCTACCTCCCCACTGAGGAGAGCTTCGCTTACAGCTCCATCGCTGCGACGTCGAGGTGGACTATTCTCATTGTTGGCTGGGGCCATTTTGCCGTCTACATCGCGGCGAGGGTCTTTCTCGTAGTCGAGGCTTTTCTAAGTGTAAGGCATTTACGTGTGGGTGCGTATGAAGTGGTGGACTGGGCGGCCTTCATTCCACATATATGAGAATGTATTAACGTCATTTTCTCTACAAGTCTAAAATCATGCATTTGCACAGTGTAGTTGATCATGATACGATTCTAGTCTATGTTTATTATAGAATAATGTACAGTCTACTTAGATACAAGCTGTATTGTCGCTCAACCACATCTCAGGAGCGACAATTCGGGTATCACATATGCAACCGCCCAAACACAACTGAAGCCACGAAGCAGTAGCATTTGTTAATAGAGACCTTGTCACTCGACTCGAGATTGACTTTGTCTCATTTCCGCCACGACAGACGCTGCTGGCCGAGCGCCATGCCTCTGCGTCTGCCTTTCGCCAGCGTGCTCCGGCCAGCCATGTGCTTCGCTTGCTTCCATCAATCGATGACATACTTCCAGTCTCACGCCTGCTGCATCTCTTTGTTCTTGATCTTCTTGATGCCAACCATGGCAGCCAGCTCGGCGTAAAAGCTCGTCGGCGGCTCGAGCACCATCATCTTCGCCTCGTAGGCATCGATGACAGGTCGGTCCCAGACGAGGTCACACTCCAGGGGCTTGATGAGTTTGGTTCTCTTGATGAGCTTCCAGGCGAGGAACAGGAAGGGTGCGATGATCTGCATGGTGTAGTTGGAGAAGAAGCCGACCACGTCAAAGGGAGAAAGGGCAGTGTATCCGTAAGTGTAGACAATGATGATCTGCAGAACGAGGGCGATCCAGGCACAGTAGGGCTGGAAGTAGCCATAGTAGGGCATCTTTCTGCGGTCCACGCCTTGGGCTTTACAGGCTCGGTAGTAGAACAAGAACGTGATGCTCATGCTGCGCGAATTGTGTTAACACAAATATACGAAGGAAGTCAGAGTTTGGACCAGCATACCAGATATAATCAACGATACCGCCTCCAGTAATAAGGGCCAGCAAGATGTTGAGGGCACGCGCAGAGCCGCTGTCAAGTTGGAGGAACGAAAGGAACGGGAAGAGCATGGTGATAGCGAAACAGTAAATCGGGACACCGTTCTTAGTGCACTTTCGGAGAAAAGCGGGAGCGCGGCCCTCAAGAGCGAGACTGTAAAGCGAACGAGTCGCACAGTACGTATAAGTATTTCCCGCAGAGTAGATAGTGGTGAAAAGGAGGGCATTCACAACATGGGGCAGGACCTTGATACCCATGTTGGACATGGCGATAACATAAGGTGAGGCAGCAGCTGTGCCACCACCCTCGCCACCAAGATGAATCTCCTTCAGCTTGTCATCGTTGCGGCTAAGCACGATACCGCAGGTAAGGGCAGCGCCAACAAAGAAGAGACAGAAGCGGTAGTAGACGGTCTTGAAGGCAGTCTTGATGTAGATGCTGGGGTGTTTGGCCTCGGCAGCAACCATGGAAATGTAGTCGGGGCCGACAACATAGAAGGCAGCGGCAGCCAGGGCACCCATGAAGCCCTCAAGACGTCCGAGGTCTCCCTCGGAGCGGTATGTCGCGAAGGCGTCGTTCACATTGGACCAGTGGCGGAAGCCGTAGACATCCCCCTGGGGGTTGCCGCCGACCATTGTCACAAATGTAAAGCCAAAGAGAATGAAGATGAGGAGGAGCTTGCCGAATGACAGCCAGAATTCAGCTTCACCAAAGATACCAACAGCAAGTACATTTAGCACACTAGAGACGGCACAAGAGTTTAGCATGTGGACATACACAGAGGGGAGAAAAGGGCGCGAGTTGTATGAGATGACACCATATTGAGCGCTTCCTTGACGATAGACATCAGGATTCGACTCATGGTTCAGTCCTTACCCATATGAAATGATGATGGCGGCGCAAAATCCAGCAGTGGGACCGGGCTCGGTGATTTTATCATTCCAGAACGACAGCACGAGGTTGAGGGCGACGATTTCAAAGGGTATCAGAAGGGCTTCATAGAAGAAGAAGTTCCAGCCAACCATAAAGCCGAGGGCATCGTCGACCCAGGCACCAGCAAGGCGAATGAAGCCGCCAGATACAGGCATATAGGTAGTCATCTCGGCGATCGAGTTGTTGACGAGCGCCAGGACGATAGAGTAGAGGGCGGTACAGACGAAGAGACTGCCGGGGCCACCCTTGGCCAAACCGGCGCCGATACCGATAAAGAGACCTGTGCCGATAGTACCACCGATGGCGATGAGCTGGATCTGTCGGTTATTGAGACGGCGATGCAGACCGTCGGCGTTGTCGCCCTCATTGTTCTGGATGAGGTCGGGGTTGCCAAGGCCGGGGCTGACGGTGCCCTTGGAGTCCTTTTCGTCGGAAGACATCTCGAGGGATGTATTGGGTTTGTTTTGGTGTTTAGACAGCTCGAAAACACTTATCGAGCACAACCAAAAGTGTCTTGGAACAAAGACATGTGGGTATGGGATGGGGATGGAAGCAGGAAAGACGGAAGGGAAGTAACTTAAGAGCGGGAGAGTGGAAGAGCGAGGATTTAATATGAGAGGGACCAACGTGGGCAGAGCGACAGAGTCTCGAGAGACGAGAGGTCTTCGCGGTGGAGAAGCGGTGGGTCGTTGAGATCCTTTGGTTGTAGAGAATCCATGTTGCGTGAGGGTAAAGATTACGGGCGTCACGTCATACTGTAAGGGACGTGACCAGAGCCTGCAGAGCTGCAGAGTCGCTCTCTGATGGGTCACGTCTTACAGTAGCAGTAGGATCATGTTGGATCTCGTCACGCTTGTCATAGCCGGTGGGTATCGTTAGGTCCACATTCAAATCATGAATGGATGGGCGATGGGCCATGAATTCTCGGGTTTCCATCAGTCGAGGCCGTGCCCATCGATCAGGGAGGGTCCGTCAAAGCTGGTGATTAAATTAAGCTTCTCCGCGAGCCATCGAGGGGGAATCGATGGGGGGGATGGCGAGACCCGAGATTGTGTCTTGTGCTGAGTTTGCTGATACTTTCCATGTCGGGCTGTCGTTGTAAGAGTGAGGCTCTGCCAAGCCTCCATCGGCAAAGGAACAGAGGATATGACGTCGGTTGGCTGAAAGAGGCTGGCCACCAATCATGTGCTGCGATTTAAGCCGCTGCCTAGCCACGCACGTGACTCTTGTGGTGATACGAGTGCGGCAATAGCGGACCCATGAGAAGGACAGAATTTTCAAGCAAGGGAGTTCATGCAAGATTTGTCAAGGAAACCCTCGGCTGTGGGTACGGAGAGAAAGATGGTGCGTTTCGGGCGGTTCTTTTTACTTGAATAGGTTCAAGGCTCGGCTCGTTAAGCCGAGGACTCGATACCTTCGCCGACCCTAGATGCAAGCTAGACGGTTCCAAAAGACCTGATCGAACCATGTGGTTGAGTGTTTGTCTTGGCATTGAAATAAGTAGTCACAATCCCGAGCTGCTTTGAGTCGAGAGGCAGCCAACAGGATAAGTGAACGGGCGAGCAGAGGAGCAAGTCTTTCCGAACTCAACTAAACGAGCTTTCTGTCTTGAAAATGTGTCTTGAAAATGGATTTGTTCAGTAACACTTTAAACACAGTTTTCATATTTACATCCGCAGCCTTCGTTTGAAAGAGGCTCCTCCGCCACTTTTGCTGCGTTGGGAAAGCTAATCTTTGGTATGACCGGGCGGCGCGTTTAAACCAAAGACACAAATGGCAACCCAGACATAAGTTAACGTTACGTCCTGCTACGGACGTCGGTGCTACCGAATCATTGCTCGTCCAAGACCCCGTTTAGGCAATGTCCAAGCAGGCTCCGTTGTCTGCGGCTACTTATTTGCGGTGATTATTACCGTGGGGTATACGGATACTGCTGGTCTTTAATAGCGCAGCAGAGATAAGCAACGTCCGTACGAGAGAAGCCTAAGCAGGTTGAGTTTCATGCCACCTCGCAAACCCTAGCTCGACATTCCTATTTGATACAAGTCAAGGTTTTTTCACAATGAAGCGGTACAAACTTTCACCTCGACCCAAGTTCTTGCTAATGCACGATAACCCTTGTCTTTTTACTTCCTTACGTAGTATTTTTAAAGTGTTCTTGATAAATGTCTGGTCAACCAATGCATATACAATCTTCACGACTGACATTATTTCCAGGCTCTGTTTATACTCTGTTGTGTTCTACAATGTCGATTTGTGACTACAAATTCAGGTTTCCCTGTGGCCCCGGAGCATATATCATTCAATACGTACAGGCGACGGCAGAGAACAGGATAGAGATTCAACTTAGTACAAGAAAAGAACCGGTCCCTCATATCCATATTATGCAAGAGCCTCAGTTTGCCCTCTTGTGATACCAATTGACTGATTATGTTAGTTCCTTTACTCCCTTGGTTGTCAAACTGTTTGTCAGGTAGCTTACCCTGGAGATTGGGACAGATTGGCCCGTGCACTTACTTGAATGATGACATAATCATTCTTTCTTGGAGCATCAACTCTCTCCAGGACAGACAGGTCTTGGACAACACCACCGCCAACATAATGTCCGAATTCTGGAAGTCAACACCAAAATACTGGTGCAAGCACTGCGCCTGCTACGTCCGTGACACTAAACTCGAGCGCCAGAACCATGAGTCTACCGCCAAACATCAAGGCGCCCTCAAGCGCTTCCTGCGCGACCTGCACCGCGGCCACGAGCGAGAAGAGCGCGAGAAGGAGTTCGCCCGACGAGAGGTTGCGCGACTAAATGGAGTCGTCGCGGGATCATCCTCATCATCCGAAGTCGGACCATCGAGATCAACACCACACGTGCAACCGAGCGCACCCTCCGAGGCCTCGCTGAAGAAACAGAGGGAGCAGCTCGCAGAGCTCGGCGTGGCAGTACCAGGTGATTTTCGGCCAGAGATGGCAATACCAGGAGAGTGGACAGTCACAAACACCAGAATTATTGAAGCAAAGAAGGAAGAGGACGATGACAAGGTCAAGGCGGAATCAAGAGCAAACGGTGTGAGGAAACGCGAGGCTACAGAGGACGAAAAAGAGGAAGAGGATGCCGTGCGCGGATTATTCAAGAAACCCCGGCGGTGGGGAAGAGATTCCAAGACAATGCCGCAAGACGAAGACAAGGAGCTGGATGCGCTGCTGAACGGGTCAACGTTTACGGCTGGGTCAGCGGAGGAGGAAGATGTGAAGAAGGAGGAAGCAGAGGGCGTCAAACTTGAGGCAGACTCCGCGACAGATGCGATACCGAACACAATAAGCGTCAAGACGGAAGCGCCGGATCTTGAACCCTCGATCAAGCCGGAGCCGGAGGAAGGCGGCTCGGGGGTTCAGACGGTGATGTTCAAGAAGAGGAAGCCCAAGGGGATTCGACAAAAGTAGCGATACATGTTTACTGCGATGTACTATAACTTGGAGTTGGAGCGCATGAATGATACCACGATGGTGATATGGTCAACTCATAAAGAGCCATTCACCAAACTGAATGAGATAAGTTTGTGTCAATCTGCTGGTCGTTTAGACGCTGTCATGCTTCGTAATGAGGCCTCATTAATCATCCGGAGTTCCGTGGACAAAGAGCTGAGAAGGAAATGCTTTAGTTATTAAGCACCAATGAGCATACTCATTGAAGCTAAGCACGCGGCCATCAGCATCGTTCATGGATGGGAGCTTGGCCGCTCTTTGGATGGATATCCGACCTCCTGCGGGGCAGCACGGCATTTAGCCTCGGAGATATCTCGAGATCGAGCGGTTGGGTTGCGTCACTCGGCGGAGCCAGTTGAGCATTTTTATAAGTTGAGGCGAGCTTGCTCTTGAGAATGAGAAGGATCTTCCACCTTTTGAGCGACAGTTACGCCTACAACACCACAGCAGACATCACCAACGCTCTACACAATGGCTTCAAACCAACCCGCAAAGTGCTGCACCGTCGGAGTGCGCCATCAGTATGATCCCCGTGCTTTCTCTTCATCGGAACTCGATTGACCAATCTCAGAGGTGAACCGAACGGCAAGAGCATCAAGATCGCCGACAACAGCATCGAAGCCTACATCGCGACACCCTCAAGCGACAATCGTAAGGACGTCGGCATCCTCTACGTGCCCGACATCTGGGGCATCTGCACAAACAGCCAGCTCATGGCCGATCAGTTCGCTGCCAACGGCTACACGTGCTTGATCCCCGATGTCTTCAACGGTGATAAGTACTCTCCTGAGACGGTTTCCGACATCATGGGATGGATCACCAACGGCGGAGATGGTAAGAATCCGCATACGCCTGAGGCGATTGATCCTATCATTGTCGAGGGCATCAAGGCCTTGAAGGGGTTGGGCTTGAACAAGATCGGTGCGGTGGGATACTGCTTTGGTGCAAAGGTAACGTCTCTCCTCGCATCATGGCCAGCCTCTTGAAGCTGACGATAGTAACTAGTACGTTGTTCGCCATTACAAGGATGGTATACAAGCAGGCTACGCCGCGCACCCTTCCTTTGTCGAGGAGGACGAACTCGCAGCCATCACCGGCCCGTTCTCCATCGCCGCCGCCCAGACCGATACCATCTTCCCTACCGAGTTGCGACACCGATCGGAGGAGATCCTCATCAAGACGGGTCTGCCGTTCCAGATCAACCTCTTTTCCGGCGTCGAGCACGGTTTCGCTGTGAGAGGCGACCCCAAGGTCAAGGCACAGCGATTTGCGAAGGAGCAGGCATTTTACCAGGCCGTGGCTTGGTTTGACGAGCATCTGTAGAGAAAAGTAGGAGAAGTGATGGATGGGAGTAAAAGGATAAGTTAATAAATACATGAAGCCACATGCTCATAATGACCATGATGCATTCCACTCCCTTGCCGAGACACACATCGGCACTACTCCGTACACCAAGGTGAGGTGAAGGTTCAGTCCCCGCCGGGCTGTCTTGTCCCGAAACATCCAGAAGCCCTGGAGTTCAGGGCACCGCTCACCTAGAACAGGGGCCGCGGCCACTAAGAGAGCTTGCTCCAGCGGCCTTCTCCACTAGTTCCCAAGGGACCCCCACTCCCCCAAGGCTTCAGTGGCTTCAGGGGATTGCTCAGCACTTGGGACTCCACTGTGGCACGCCCACCGCCAACCACCTCGCAGTGAATATTCCTCTGCCATGATATTACCGCTCCAACACAAACAAACCATCTCCAACTCTCACACTACGACTTGAATCTGCGCTTCAAACGATTGGCCCAATTCTGCGACATCCCGCTGTCAGTTCTCAGCTACGAGTCGATAGACAACCATGCTTTACGGGCCTCAGTATTGGTGATGGCCGCCTCCGTCGACTCGACCAAGCCTTATCACCTTGCACCGCTTCCATCTCCAACATTGTCTCCTGGCGCAAACGAGTCAACTGCGGATACCAACGAGAAACCACCTACAATTCCTTCCGACGAGGATCGCTCTTCCGAGGATGGCTCCCATCGCAGCGCCAGCCTCCATCGCGGAGACTCGAACTCGTCCTCCATCTCGGACCCAGCGATCGAAGATGACGATGACGAACCCGTGGAACTCGAGGAAGAGAGACAGCGAAGAGTGATGAAAGAAAAGGACGAAGAAGGGAAGCCATTGGAGCAGGGAGACGAGAGTCAGAGGGGTCAAGGCAAAGAACAGGATACACCGACACCTTCAGGACGAGCAAGCCGTAGTAGCACGATAAGCAGCACTGCCAACCCAAGCGTTCGTCGTCTCTCGGCCAGCGAAATGCAGCGCCTCACAAACTCCCCCGAGTCCCTCCCCGTGGCGCCCGCTCCTCATCGCCGCTCCATCGATCAGGACTCGGTCTCACGGCCTGTCGACTCTCGTGAGCACCACCCAGACCTCGCTCGACAACCACCCGAGTCGTTTCCCGCTCTTCAGCCGAACGTTGTCGCCGTTGAGGCTCGCGCCGGTGGCAGCGGTGGTCTCTGGACGCCGAGTGATATTCATCGCGACGTCCAGCGGCGTCCTTCACCTGGGGCGCGGACCTTGTCCACGCCGCCGACGAGTCGTGTCCTCGTGGGTGAGGGCGCATCCAGCAGGACAGCTTCACCACGGAGATATTCCTCTTTCCATCCTACGCCTCGACACCCGTCTCTACATCTTAACCTCGATGGCGTCGGCGGCACATCGCCGACCCTCGGCACACGATCAACTCCCGCGACGGCGATACCTATCCAGCAGACCGACTCTTCTGGTATCCGGCCACCGTCACCGATCCCACCCATGATCCCTCTACCTCCAATGTCTCTACCTACACACCTACAGCTCGAACTGGCCGCCCAGCGTCCAAGTCCCCTCTACATCCACCAATCTCACGCCTACGACATCCCCTACGAGTCCAACGCAGTCAAGTTCGAGCGCCTCAAGAATGTACTACTCCTCCCACCGTTCCTCGAGCGCACTCTTCACTTTGGAGCGCTGGCGTGCCTCGACGCCTGGCTCTACAACTTTACGATCCTCCCCATGAGGTTCATCCTGGCGCTTGCCGTGCTTGTCCGATGGTGGGCTTATGTGGTCATTAAGGAGGTCCGCTGGCTCGTCGATTATGTCTGGTACGGCCTGGGCAGACTCTGGGAGCGTGGGCGTACAGGAGGATCTCATATCCCCACTGACGCATCTGACGGTGAGCGCTCACGTAGCAACAGCCGTCCACGCGTTTTCCCGAGTGAAACACCATCGTTAAATGTCAACTTTGAGCTGAGACCCAACGGCAACGGCCACTTCAAGCCCATCCAGGGTCGCAGCGCACAGCCCAAGTCGGGCGCTTTCCGACACCGGAGGACAAAGTCGATGCCCTCCAACCTCTCGGCCTTTCACAAAGCCGACCTCCTCCAAGGCGCCGTCATCGTGTGCAGCTCCATGGCTCTTATGACCCTTGACGCCAGCCGTATGTACCACTTCATCCGCGCGCAATCCGCCATCAAGCTCTACGTCATCTACAACATCCTCGAGGTCGGCGACCGCCTCCTCTCGGCGCTCGGGCAGGACATACTCGAGTGCCTCTTCAGCACCGAGACGCTCTCGCGCAACGCCTCAGGCCGGTCAAAGGTGCTCCTCCCATTGGGCATGTTCCTGCTGGCGCTCGGGTACTGCTGTCTGCACTCGGTCGCGCTCTACTACCAGGTCATCACGCTCAACGTGGCTGTGAATTCGTACTCGAACGCGTTGCTGACGCTGTTGCTGTCGAACCAGTTCGTCGAGATCAAGAGCACAGTCTTCAAGCGCTTCGAGAAGGACAACCTCTTCCAGCTCACGTGTGCGGATATTGTTGAGCGTTTCCAGCTGTGGATCATGCTGCTGATCATCGGCATGCGCAACGTGGTCGAGGTCGGCGGTTTGAGCGTGCCTGGCGCTGGCTCCGAAATGTCCTCTGATGAATCGTCGGGTGCTGTGCCGCTGCATAACCCGTCTATACTCCCACATAGCTTCACTGTGCTTCCGTCATGGCTCATGTCGGGTGAGGTGCTCTCGCCGTTCCTCATCGTCGTCGGGAGTGAGATGCTTGTCGACTCCATCAAGCACGCCTACGTTACCAAATTCAACAATATCAAGCCTGCCTTTTACAGCCGCATCCTCGACATTCTCTGCAAAGACTACTACTCCAACGTGAGCCCCTTGACTCCACCCCCCTACACCTCGTGACTAACACACACCCAGGCGTTCATGACTCCCTCCCTCACCCGCCGTCTTGGCCTCGCCGTCATTCCCCTCTCATGCCTCTTCATCCGCGCCTCGGTCCAAACCTACCACATGCTCCTCTCAACACACCTCCCCATGCCCATCATCACCGAGTCCACGCAGACCTCCCTCACCGAGGAATCCGCCGCGCCGTCATCCCCTGCTATGGTCGCAGCCCTCAACCGCTTTGACACGCTGATCCGCGACTCCCTCGGCCGCGCCACCTACGGCTACCCCTACGGTTCGCCGCTGAACTCGCGCCCGTGGTACGCGTGGACGTCGGACGACGCCATCGCCGCCGTGACCATGATCGTCGTCTTCTTCATCGCCTTCCTCGTCCTCCTCATCCTCAAGCTGCTCCTGGGCATGCTGCTCCTCAAGTACGCCCGGAACCGCTACGCGCGCATGAAGCACGCCGAGGGCCAGTCGTACGAGACCCCCGGGAGCAGGAGGATCGGCGGCTTCGGCCACGTCGAGGTCGGCGAGGAGAGGCAGCGCTGGATACACGCCGACAAGAATGAGGGGCTCAAGGGCGGAAAGGCGCCCGGAAAGGCGGCCAGCAAGGAGAAGAAGAGGGATGGGGATTTGGAGGGGGTCATGAGGTATGAGATGGTTGCGAAGAGGATATGGTGATATTGCGGAGTTTTGATGCCTCTCCGGGAGGCTTGGTATATATTTACACGCATTGGTCATGAGCCTGCTTGATGCAATCTCTGGCTTGAGGCCCAGACTAGATAGATTCATATCACATACACAACATTATCATGCGATCATAACGTCGCCTACATGTAACATCAAGTATCTTTGTTCAAACTTCAAAGGTATCATTCTCTAAACGATCGGTATCAAATCCATCTATGCCAAACCCCTTTTTACCACCCGGGGTTTGTGGTTCCCAATTCCTTTTTTGATCTCCGTGTTGTGCATTTCCATGCAAACAGCGCCCAAGCATGAAGCCTCCCACATATGTACTCCACCAGCCACACTGCCCGCTATATATGCGTGCCCCTCTCATCATCGTCAAGTCATGTCCTCGTTCCTACATCTTTGGTAGGTTCGTTGCTTTTTGTCCTTAAAATCTTCTCCCAATTCATCAAGTCGTGATGCTGTCCGTATTTACTGGGCACCAGCCAACTTCAGCAGGCCGGGGTTGTTGGCCAGAAGGTCGGGCTTGGCCTTGTACAGCATCTGCACGGTACGCTGAAGAATCTCCCGCGTCTCGGGCTCGAGCTGCTCTTCGGGAGGGCTCATGACCTTCTCGAAGACGTTGATCAGCTGGGGAGTCAACTGCTCGACGGTAGGGTTGGAGTGCTCGTAGAGCTGGTAGATGCACTGGTAGATGGGGGCATTCTCCTCGTAGTCCTCCTGGAGGGGCAGGACGTTCACAACAGCGGGCAGGGCCTGGGCGACGAAGCCATTGTCGGGGTTCCTTGTCATCATTCGGGAGAGAGCACCGGCAACATTGTCGGTCATGCGCATCTCGTTGACGGTCAGGAGAGGCTCAAGCTTCTCCCAAAGATGGGGGTAGAGAGGCAAGGTCTTGGCGGTGTCGGCAGAGTTCAGCACAACCAAGCCGATAGCGTAGGCAGCGTTGGACTTGGCCAGAGGATCAGGGTCTGTTAGGCGGCGGATAAGAGCCTGGCCAAGGGACTCGGTGAAGGGGGTGATGGCCTCGCCGGTGTACTTGGTGATCTCAGCGATAGTGCCGACAGCAGTCGAGCGGTGCAGATCCTCGGTGGAGCTGGCAAGTCGGAGGATGGGCTTCTCAAAGATCTTCCAGAGCTCGCCAAAGTGGGTGCCCAAGGCAGCGGCAAGACCAACGACAACATCAAGAGCAGTGTCGATGACAAGCCAGTCGTACTCGGAAGATCCAGCGTCAACCTCCTGCTCCTCTTCCTCGTCGCCCATATCTTGCTGGCAGGGGTGCGAGCGGGTAATAATCAGACTAATGACAGACACCACCTCTTGAAGCATACCCTCCTTAGCAACCAAGAGGGCGGGACCACAAGCCTTGAGGGTAGCAGCGATGTTGCGGTTGACGTCGGTGATGACGGAGCTATCAAACTGTTAGCGGTTGTTTTTGTACATCAATGCAATACAACACGAGTAACAGTGCCATGAGTCAGGAGTAGATTAGACGTTTTCTCAGCAACCGCAATATGCGTCTGAGTGAGCTGGGTATAACGCAAGGTATTCATCATTCTGGCAAGAAAAAGAAACACAAGGAAAGATGGGTTCCACTAACCGTTCGCTGTCATCGGACCAGATGGTCATGGTAGCCTTCTCCAGGGCCTGGCCCATGGTGATGAGAGACGGAGGAGGAGTGTGCTTGGGAGGCAGACCAGCCTCCCACTTGATACCAGCATCCTCCTCCCAGACCTGGAAGACACGGGCATATGTGCGCCAAAGGGTAGAGATGGCGGTCTTTCGGCAGCCCTCGTAGGTATGTTCGGAAAAGGGAGAAACCTTTTCAATCGTCTGCCCGACGTAGGTCTCGAGATTGGCACTGTTGCAAGAGTTGGAGATGACGTCGCCGAGAACGTCAAGGGCAATCTCCTGCTCGAGAGCGACAGCAGTCACAGCACCAAAGTCCTCAAGATCCTCGATGTCATCCCAGTCCTCGTCACCACCGCTGGCGATGGTCACGTCGTTCTCGGTATCAGGAGCCTTGACCTTGACACGCTTGCCACCAACAACGATAGAGCCATCGCCAAGCTGGCTGGCATCAACACCAGGAATTTCAATCTCCTCATCCTCAAGCTCGAGAGAGGAGAAGAGACCCTTGAAGACACCGGGAAGGAAGTGATCGAACTGTTCATGGTAGACCTTGGACAGGTTGGACCACAGGATGAAGCTAGTCTCCTTGAGACGAGGGTTGTCAAGGTTGAGTGCCTCCTCGCTGGCCTGCATCAGGTCCATGACGTAAGGCTGGAAGGCCTCAGAACCGACAGCCATGGCAATACGGCCCAAGCTATCGCAGGTAGAGCTTCGGAGCTCAAGAGCCTCCTCACCGTCCTTGATGGCGACAAACTTGCCAAGAGAGGTCATGACATCCTTGAAGAATGGCTCAAAGGTCTTCTCCATCGAGGAAGCGATGGCACCAATGGCGGAAGCGGCGGCAGCCTTTACGCCAAAGTCTTCGTGTTCCAGAAGGCGCACCATGGGACCAAGCAGGTTGGGGCCGTACTGGGCCATAATCTTGGTGTCGATGCCATCGCCAAAGGTGTCGAGGGCACCGCAAGCACAGCGGATGATGGCGACATTTTTCTTATCAGAACCAGCCTGCGAGGCAGCTTCAAGGTTCTGTAGAACGGCCGAGATGATCTGCTCGTGATGCGAAGCCATCTCGTCGGCCATCTCCTCAGCAAGGTGGATCAGACCGACAAGCGAGGCATGTCGGACCTGAGCTTCAGAGTCACAGAGAACGTTGATGATGGTGGGGAGAAGAGGCTGGAGCTGGGTAGAGATGAAATCAGGGGCACCCTCGGCGGCGTTGCCCAGGGCGAGCATAGCAGCCATGCGGAACTTGGGGTTCTGGTTGGTAGCGAAGCTAGGGAACTGCTCGAGGAGGGGCACAATGACCTGTCGGGGAGGCAGCTCGCTAGCAAGGACGTCCACAAGGCTAATGGCGGTACGAGCAGGAGACATGTCCTCCTCCTCGTCATCTGAGTCAAGCTCGGTGATGATGTGCATAGCCTTGACCATAAGCGCAGCTCCCATGTCCTTCATGGCCTGGATCTTCATGCGACGGAAGCGAACGCACTGGATGAGGAAGGCAAGAGCCTGGGATCGGGCGTCGTCCTCGGCGTTGACATTAGCACCGAGCTCAATCATGAACTGGAGCAGGTCTCGTAGGTGGAGGGCAAGGAAAGAAGAGTCATAGGCAATGAAGGAGTGGAAGACCTCAAAGACAATCTTGTAGCTCTCCTCATCCTCGGCCTCGACAGTAGCCTTGAGAATATTGACCAGGCTAGGGACGAAGTTCTGCATGGCCTTGAGGGCCTGGGGATCCTCCTCAGGCTCGATGATCATGAGGATGGCACCAATAGCGCGGACGATATTGACGCGAACCTCCTTGCTCTCGGGGTCCTCAATACGGGCCTGGAAGAGCTCGAGAAGCTGGTGGGTGTGGTCACTGAAGTGGGTGGGGTCCTCCTCGAGGATAGCGTAGAGGAGAAACGAGCCAACCTCGCGGGCAACGACATTGTCGCTGTTGCTGAGGGGGAGCAGCTGGTTGAGGAAATCCGCACCCTCGCCCTGGCCAATCTCCATATCTGCGCTGACGATGCCGGCGACAAGACGGGCGAGCGAGTGACGGCTTCCGGTCGAGGGCTCCTTGAGAGTGCCCTCGAGAAGGTGAGTACGGGCAAGCTGTCGCTGGTCCGGGGCAGTCTTCTCCCAGTACTTGGGGATCAGACGAAGGGCCTGGACCGAGGCGAGCTGTCGAACACCAGCATCGCCATGCGTGAGGGAGATCTCGACGAGAGCAAGCAGCGATTCGGGCTTTGTGTAGTAGTTCTTCTGGAGGTCGGCAGTAGCAGCCTTGACCTGCTCAGTGTTGGCTGTGAGGAGAAGCTGAAGTCAGCCGACATGCTCTCAAGACACGAGAGGGAGACAGCTCGTGAGAGCTATCGATTAATGCCAAGGAAACTCACGGACTGTGCTCCCCTCGAGCAGCTGAGCGAGCTTTCCCTTGTCCATCTTGTCAAGCTCTGTAAAGGACGAGACAAAGAAGAAAGACAGAGAGATAGAGAGGGACCCCGGGGGTTTTATGTGGTGATGAAGGGAAGAGAGTTGGTCGCGAGGGGCACCCGCGTCCCAGGAAAATTTATTTGGGGGCCTCAAATTAGAGAGGGAAAAAAAAAGCGAAAAATGAAAACAACTGCCCCGCCCGCTCTGGTTGGTACAGAAGGTCCAGGACGTCCAAGGGTCTTCTGCGCTGCCCCTCATTTATTCCACTTGGCGGGGGCATTTTCTTGGTGATGATTTCCTCTGCGGGTTAATGTGAGGCCGACCGAGGGTGAGCTCTGAATCTTGAGGCCCAGGCATGATAATAAGCCTGAACAAGCAGCCCAACTTCCAGAGTCAGCAACAAGACCGAATAACTCAGGCAGCAGCCTCAAGAAATTGATGGGTGAACCATACCTCCCTCGCCTTTGCTCTGGCGGAGCACCTGATGTGGCCTAAATAATGGCTTCGTGTTTTTCGCTTCAGGTCTTGACTGACCGAGACTTGGGTAGCTTCAATATCTGGACTGCCACTCTGTGCACCAGGAAGCACTGACATAGACTAGCCAACAGCAATGAGAATATTTCGCAAACACTCGATACCCAGCGGCCTCCAGCTGGAGAACCTGTATCACCAAAAGAATCTGAAGGTTACACATCATCTTGGTCGTTCCCAAGCCTTGGTACACTCGATATCCCATATCAGCACGCAAAAAAGTAGCCCAAACGACGTCAAAGAACATCTACCAGGTGTTCCAGCGCCATACACTGGCCACTGGCATCAGGCCAATCAGACCTTTGGCTCATCCGCCAAATTGTTCTGCCCGGGCAAGCAAATTCGATCATTCACATTGAGGCCATCGCAATTGAGTCCGTCATTGCTCTTCACGAGGTCTTCCACGCTCAGCCCGTTCTTCTTGGCGATATCCCAGCACGTATCGCCCTTTTCGATAAAGTAGCTGGTGGTGCCTTCGAGACATTGCGGAACGGGCTCCCCCTTGTCGTCCGACGATGGACGCCGGTACAGGCCCCAGAAGAGGAGCATGAGGCAGAGGCCGACCAAGACGAGAAAGTTGAGGAAAGGTCTCATCTCACTTCGCCATGATGATTGCTCGTGGTGATAGTCTGAAACGAGGAATGGCTCGGTATCTGCAGCATCGGGGTGGGCTTCTCCGAGTTTGGAGAGTCGGCCGTATTGATTGCCCGGGGCACTCTCCCAGTAACTTCCATCAGCGTCTCGGAATGTGTAGACTTGGCTATCGGCGTCGTAGCCCACTCTCTCCATGCCCTCGGGGAGTCTCTCCTCGTCTGTGTCGTAATGAGAGTATCGAGACATGGTTGCTTTGCGATATCGACACGTAAGTTTCGGACGGGTAATTGGGTTCGCAAGTCGTAGTTGTAAGTGAATTGTGTGATGACGGCGAAAGATGAAGAGCAGAAGTTTGGGCTGGCCTCCTGAGACGAGGCACCATGTCACAATATCCCCTTGCTTAAGAGTCCGCGTCATGCCTTATGTAAGCATCGTGACATCTGGTGATACTGCGCCTCCGCCACAAGTATCATGATCCTTGTAGTCTTCAGTCTCACCATAACAAAGATTACCTCACCCCTAGTCTAACACATTGAACACAGGTCTTGCCTTTGTAATTTACCTGAATATCAATATTATTAGCTGCCAGCTTAAGCTTGGAAGTCTGAGAGCAGTTCCCTCACTACCTGGCTGGCTGCTTCCCTTCTCGGCCAAAGATGAGTCAAATCCATGGGAGGCGATATTACAAGTAAGCTGGCTTGCACCTCACTGAACCTGGCCACCTCGGAAATAATACTTGGAATACTTGTTAGACCTTGTAGAATCATTCACTTGTTAACGATAAGCTAGGCAGTATTAACATTCGCAGAATGGTATGCCTATCGACATATTACATTCATCTTCTTTCGCCTCTTGATACCAGACGGCTTCATACGGCCAAGCAAAGCATACGTGTGGACGAATCAATGAGGGGGAAAAAAGGCAAACGATCATAATCGAGCAACTTCCTTATTGTCGAGATAGCAGCGGCCACAGCTCCTGGACAAGCTGAGGCCCAAATCTCCATCCACTCCAGACCGTACCCGCCAACGCCGCCCAAGAAACCAAGCCTCGTGCGAATAGCACACGCGTCAAGATTCTCATCTGCCTCGCATCGTTCATATGCGGAAAAGATCTCCCATCTCGAGGTGGCTCCTTGCCCAGAAACTCGCAAAGCGGCTCCCAGCCATCCGCCACCTTCCACTCGAGCACCTTCATGTTGCGCTGCTTAGCCTCGGCGCGCACCCACTTGAAGTACTCCTCGTAGAAGTCTTGCGAGTACATGTCGATGTCCCCGAAGCGGCGGCGGGCCCAGGCGTAGACAGACTGGTGTATCCGGTAATGCAGTCGGTCCGTCTTCCATAGGAAACAGAGTAGGTAATATGGCCATGTACCGAAGATGCGGAGGGTGTTGCCGATGCTCCTAGCCCAGGCGGCCTTGCTATCTCGCTGATTCAACACAATTACTGCCCCGGGATACATGTCCATAAGTTCTGGAGAAAAGGCCCAGCCGGGAAAGTCGCACGTGGACGTGTATCTGTCAAAGACCTCGTGTAGAAGCTTCTGTCTCTTCTCTTGGTCTCGTTCGTCAAGAGCTTCAATGACGAGCTGCTCACGATCGGGATGAGGTACAATATGCGCCATGTGTAGACAAGGACCCAAGTTCAAGACATCGGATTCGAGGGCAGCTTGGAGTGAGGATGTCGCGCAGCGCGAGAGGCCGAGGCAAAGGACTTGCATGGGAGCAGTAGCCTTTGCGTCGATATCTTTATCGTCAGAGATGAAGCGCATGTTGTTGAATTGGCACTGCGGATCTAGGCTATTGTGTAAGATCAGAAACAAGGGGAATTGGACTATGGCCATGGCAATGCAGACATTATATATCCTACAGATCTTACATGGATGCCATCGACATGAGCTACCGACTTCCGCCGAGTTCCAGTATGTCTATTAGCCCTACGCTAACAGAGGCTGACGATATCTGGTCAGCACCAATGGATGTAACGAGCCAGTTGGAGTCCCGGTGTCTGTCTCTAGGCCTCTAATGTGCCTTGTGACAATCCCTCACTGAACCTTTTGGCTGACTTGGAAGACCAAAATATCACCTTGGCTACTTGGGCACCGAAGATCCGCGAGCATCTGACGTGAGTTTACCAGTTGCCATCGCCTATTGTTAAAAGTATCCCGATAGTTACAGTACTAAGCCAACAACTAAGATACTCTGGCTAATAGAAGCTGAGCGTAGACACATTAAGGTTGATGCTATGTGGTTCACGTATTGGCTACGACTTTGGGGCGCTCGAATACGGCAGCCAGTTCCGTTTCGTTAGCTTCAAGATCCTGGCATATTTGCCCGTGAGCCTCAGTAGACTCTCTGTCTTCCCCATTGTTAATGATATTCCATCTTTTACCGGCAAACCTTTCAGCCTTGTGCTTCAAGTAACTGAGCTGATATTGACTCCTAACACCCCGTCATAGCTCTCAATTGGCCCAGGCCCACCTGGGGCTTCATCTCTAGAGTCAAAGCCGAGAATGATGGTCTATCAGACTTCTCCAATAGCTTGCGCCGACTAACTAGATCACTAGTGAGAGAGGTCTAGTTATTGACAGGGATAGTCTCGACCTTTGCTCTATATCGGTCTACCTAGCGAACTCCTCAGCTGTCGTGTGACTCGTGTCCTAGCCGATGACGGCTACAGCATCGGTGGCATAGTCAGAGCACTCGAGTTCGTCCTCTCCAGCCTCTCGAGACGCCACTCATTGGGCCAGATCACTCTGTTAAGCCACTTGAAGCACTCGAAGACAGGGGCTGGTCCCTCATCAACGTGAGATCAATAGTCACGTGAGTCTCGAAGATTGGCGGAAGACTTTCATCCTCGCAAGCTCACAACCCCGAATCACGAGCCAGCCAGTGCATGTTCACATGATGCCGAAACCATATAGTTATGTTCAGCGACGGGGTTTTCTTGGGCAATTAGTGCCCTTCGCGATGCCAAAATCCGTGGCTCGACTTTTCTCTCGGCGTTCCAGCTCTGTGCCTCGTGCCACGGCCCATGAGATCGAAACACCAATTGATGAGGAGCTAATTGCGGGTGACCGCCTAAAGTACTTCCATCCAACAAAGCCGGGCGACGTTCTAGATGGGAGATTTAAAACAATTGCGAAACTCGGGTTCGGCGGCGGGTCTACCGTGTGGCTGGCAGAGAACCTCAAGTCGTGCGACTTCACCCCCTTTCTATTTATATCTTCCTTCTGATAACTAACAATTGCAGGAGAGGATGGATCGGGTCATCGGGCTTGCGCTATGTCAGCATCAAGATTCCAGCCCTTGACACTGACGCAGACGGAGAGATCGCCAGGCTCAAACTTATTCAAGACGCGGATCCATCACACAAAGGGCGTTCGTACATTCGCCTGCTTGCAGATCAGTTTGATTTATGCGGTCCAGAAGGGACTCATCGCTGTCTCGTCTACGAGCCTATGAGAGAGACCATGGCTCATTATCAATTCAAGATGCCACGGGAGAGGCTGATTCTTCCCATCCTCAAGCTGCACGTCTATGTCCTCCTGCAGGCGTTGGACTACCTGCACACTGGGTGTCATTTGATTCATACGGGTAAGTTCTGTTGATCTCCCACTTTTGTTCTACTTTCTTACCTTTGGGCTCCAGATATCAAGGACGAGAATATCATGATGACCATTGAGAGTGATAGAGTCCTTCACAATTTTGTCAAGGACCAAGAGTGTCAACCTCAGCCTAGGCATGTCCGCAGCTGTGACGGCCGCGAAATATACCTCTCACATATTGACCTCGGTCCAAAGCAGGATTCAATGACCATACCGAAATTATCCGATTTTAATATTGCCTATCCAGGCTCTGACAGTAATGGCCCTCGTGTCTGGCCGATCCAGTCTCATCGCTATCGCGCCCCGGAGGTAATCTTAGGGTGTCCCTGGTCCTACAGCGTCGATATTTGGAACTTGGGTCTCCTTGTAAGTCACTTGTCTTGATCTATTTCTCTTGCCTTCTTAGCAGTCTTTGTGAGTACGGGGAAACTTATTCGTTCTTAGATGTGGGACATGTTAGAGAATACTAGTCTTTTCGGGCGACCTGCCGGTGAGAACGGCGAGTATGATGCGCATGTGCACCTTGCTCAGATGGTTTCCCTTCTTGGGCCTCCGCCTCCGAAGGTTGTCATGAGAGAGCGGGTCTACCGCCAACTTGAAGTTGATAGAGAAGTGTACAACTCCCGAGGACAAGGCTTCAGGAATATGAACAAGTTTTGGGGTGGCCCTTTCTTTGATCAGAATGGTAGGTAGTCCACAAAGTATGGTCCTTTGTAAAAGAACGCTAACACCATATATGGCAGATCAGATACGTCGAACGGATCTGGCTAAAGAAGGACGCAGACTGGGCGACACTGTAACAGAGCTAACCGGTGACGAAAAACAACTCTTTCTCGACTTTGCTCGAAATATGCTGCAGTGGCTGCCGGAGGACAGGAAGACTGCGCGGGAGCTATTGAGCCATCCCTTCTTCGACTCGGTTTATGAAGATCGCGATCGGATTCTCGCAGAGGACGCACAGTGACGACCGGTACTCTCATACAAGATACTCTTTTATATATATTACCTCTATGCGGTTCTCTACTGACCCGGGACCGTTCGCGTTTATCACGCAGATCAGGTTGCTCATAGACTTCAGCAGGATGCCGTCCTTCTTATCGAGAGCTTCGGGGAAGGCTGTAAGGGCGCATGGCGGAGAGTAGCCATAGTGTTGAGGGAATCATTGGAAGAGGGCAGGAAAGGATATACAGACTTGGCATCCATATAGCGTAATTGGTCGCCCTCCACACGCCAGTACACTCCGGCAGACTCATTCCATATCCACGAGCTCCTAGGAACCTTGAGCTCCAGCAAACGACGTCCGTCGGACCTCAAACAAGTATATGCTAACCTGCTTCCTCATGGCTGTTGAGGCTGTTCCTCTCGAGAGCCTGGAGAAGAGCGCAGGCATCATCTAGGTCGGTGCGCTCTTTCCTGCTTCCTTACCTTTTACAACCCGTTATGATCTTCTCCTGAGGGGCCGATGAGCGGCAAAGCTGGAACTTCATATCTGGAGATAGAGACTAGAGTAGCATTGTTGTCTGGGTTGTTTAGATTGTATTGAGGTCATTGTGGCCAGGTATTGATGTCAAATGTTTGGATTTCGACTTGTTTGCCTAGCTGAAACTGACACACCACTCACATCAATGCCCCCCCAGCTCTGTGAACGAGGTCTCCACACCGCAACTTCCTATAATTTACGAACCGGACCATAAAGTGTTTGAAACCAGCGTACGAGACGTTGAGCTATTAGTGAGTGCGAGCCTGAAATTGACGACCTCAACTGTAGGCCACATCACATTCAAGTTCGACAAAGTTATCCAGTTCTACTTCCAGGCATCAAAGACAGCTTGGACAGCGGCCCATGGGCATGGCCCTCCATGTTTCACTAGTATACGCCCGAGTAGTGAGGCTTGGTCCGGATGGGATTCTTGGCTGCTACGCCAATTAGACGATCCAATAAGTGGAAATTTCACCCCTGGGCACCTTTTCATCCATTGATGGCCAGATCGGCTGCGGTTAAACCCCGAGTCGTATCATCTTCTCTATCTACAGTCTTCCGCAGCTACCTATTTCACCTATCACGGCGAACATGACAACCTACGATGAAGTTGCCCAGGCAAACGCTGATGATGAATGTCGGGCGTGGATACGTCAGCTGATCTCCGCGAGAGACGACGTTGTGGCTTTTGTTGATGCCCGCTTAGATGGCAAAGGAACCGGGAAGTACCTTGGTTTCTTCAAGGGATCATTCAATCTCAGCTTCCACATCGGATTTGGGGGGCAACAACCAGGCGTTCTTATTCGCTTTGCTAAGCCAGGCCACTCCTACACGCCGTGGAGGGCCGAAAAGGTCACAAACGAAGTGCGTACTATTCAGTACCTCCACCAGTACACTACTATTCCCGTGCCTTACATACGCTGCTGGGGTTTAGCTGAGGAGAGCCCACATCAGCTGGGACCATTTATCATCATGGATTTTATCGACGGCATCCGACTCTCGACGTTCCTCAAACAACCAAGTGAGGATGAGGATGCGGATCTGATTCTTAACCCAAATATTGAAGAGGAAATACTTGACACAGTCTACAATCAACTAGCCGATTATCTTCTCCAACTTTCTCGGCTCAACTTCTCTCATATCGGTGCCATCTCTCAGGATGGTTCAGAGACTTGGGCTGTCACCAGCCGGCCCTTGACATACGATATGAACGAATTGGTAACCGGAACAGGGTATCCAACGAACCAACTTCCCACTGCGCGATTCCATAGCGCAAGCGACTACTTCCAGTCGATTTCGAACCAGCGCCTCCTCCATCTCAAGACTCAGCGGAACCTGGCTAAAGACGAAGCTGATGTTCGAAGGCGTTTCATTGCACGTCATCGGTTTAAGCAACTTATTCCAGAATATTGTATCGATGATGCCGGCCCTTTCAAGTTCTTCTGCGACGACATGCGACCATCAAACATGTTGATTGACCCAAGCACCCTTCGAATCACCGCGATACTTGACTTCGAGTTCACAAATAGCATGCCAGCGCAGTTCACCTATGACCCGCCCTGGTGGTTGCTGTTGCGGGGGCCAGACATGTGGCTTGATCGGAATAGTATGGATGAGTTCTTGGCACGGTATGTCCCCAGGATGGAGCAGTTCTTGAGAGCGCTGGAGCGCGTGGAAGCAACATCGGCTGCGGGTGGACATGAAGAGCTAGAAATGGAACCAAGGCTTTCTACCCGAATGAGGGATTCTTGGAAGACCGGGCGCTTCTGGTTTGACTACGCCGCAAGGACGTGCTTGGATATGGACGATATATATTGGCATGCTCTGCATGATCAGGTGCGCGGTGAGGATGTTGACTCTCTTGACGAGGCAACGCGGGTGGAGCTTGAATCTTTGGTATTGAAGAAGATGGAGCAACTCGAGGCGTACGAGAAGGAGTGGGCGGTCCGGTTCGGAGACGACTAGGAAAGATGACAGAGGTATTGGCTGTCGTCAAAATCTCGTTTCGCGATCAGGTGCCCCTTACCGTCGGTGCTGGCTTTTCCCTTGGTCCAGACACCATGAACCTCGAGGAATATCTCGTCCTTGGATGGTTCAGTGGTACCGTATACGTAGATTATCCTGCGGTTCTGTGGCTTACCTGGACTGCCTTCCGGGAGAGATATATAGCCATTCTCTTAGTAACGTAAGTTCTGATCTCTCCGGTTGAACGATATCATCAAATGCAACTCAGGCATCGTGCCCGTCAACGAAGGTGCTCATCAAATGGATCTTTCACAACATTCTCTTATCTAGTTATAATGCTCAGTTCGTCCAGACCATAAACATAGTAACTGGAATAGCTAATTCAGCTCATCATAGTAGTATCAAACAAGCAATTACGTTTCAGGTTAGGGTCTGAGAAAATGAAGTCGTCGTCATATACCGTTATGTCGTTCAGGGCTACTTGTGGGCCCAAGTTGGTAGCCACATTCGCCCCCGCTTCAATACCAGACATTATAAACCATCCTTCTTTCCTACCTACTATCCGAATCTCGTTTTTAACTACATGACTTGAATAACATAAAAGTACTGCTTCGTTATGGTCAACCCCAATTTCTACCAGCTCAGCCTCGAGCAGCAAGACCAGTACTTTGAGCGCATTCGGATACCTCGCTTCAGGCACGTCGAATCATCCATCACCACGAGCCAGGATCCCAAGGACCAGCTTAAGATTCTCAATCTCCTTATTAATTACCATATTCGTACCATTCCATTTGAGAGTATCTCCCTTCACTACTCGTGGCACCGCGTCATCAATGTGGAGGCGAAGCACGTCTTTAACAAGATGGTCACGCAGAGCCGCGGAGGCTACTGCATGGAGCAAAACACCTTGTTCAACACCATCCTGCTCAACCTGGGCTTCGACGCCTACATGACGGGTGCGAGAGTCTATAGCTCTAAACCAGGCAAATTTGGCGGGTTTGATCACTGCGTCAACATCGTCACTATCGGAGGAGAGCGATATCTCGTCGACGTAGGCTTTGGATCCAAGGGACCCGTTACTTCTCTTCCCATAGACTTGGGCGAGGTAGAAACAAAAGCATTCTTTGGGGAGGTCTGCATGAGACTCAGTTATAAGCCCATATCGCAGGCGTTGAACCAAAAGGGCAAGTTTTGGATCTACGAGCAGCGAAATGGAGCTTCCAATAGCTGGGAGGAAATGTACTGCTTCACTGATACAGAGTTCTTTCCGGAAGACATTCAGATTATGAACCTCAAGCCTTCGACGACCCCAACGAGCCTTTTTGTCCAAAAGTGCATTGCAGTGCGCTTCTTGAGCATGGATGATGTAGTCTTTGGATCTGAGGGTTATCTGTCCCACAATGGGGAGACCATAAATGCTAGCGAGATCATTGGCCTGTTGACTCTAAATGGCAACGTATTCAAGGTGCAAAATGGTGGCAAAACTACAAGGGAGACAATGTTAAAGAACGAGGGGGAAAGAATCGAGATTCTCGAAAAGTACTTTGGCATCAAACTTGGTGAGGCGGATAGAGAGGCCATTAAAGGGACTGCGAGCGAAATTACAGAGGCCTGAGCTGGAAACTGGGAATACATGAGTGGTCACAACTTGTAACTGTCTCAATAGTACGGAGTGCCTATACATGGTAAATAAGTATTGCTACCCCATAGCGCTGAGTGCTTCTAGCCATATTGACATTAAGCAGATCAGCGGCATGGCTGCGATTCTGACGTATGTGAGATATGATGCTGACTTGGGCGAAGTGAGATAGTATAACATAAGCAAGGTAATCACAGAGCATAAGATAACAATGGGGCGAGGCTTAGATCTTAGCAGCATGAGGTAGTCGAAGCAAGGTACGCGTGGAAAGGCAACTATCCAGGATTCCAGTGGCTTAGGAGGATATTTTTGCGACACCGATTCGTGCAGTACATAGGCAACACTCGCTGAGCCACGACGTCAATACGCGGCACAGGCAACTCAGCTGAGCCTGCGATGTGGCCTTGAACAGAGGTAGCACAAGCGGAGAGCTGAGCAGCAATACGGATCTTGGCCTGCCTGACCGCATTGTGAGATGTGGGATCCAGCCTAATGTCTGAAGCAGGCTAGTGGATGGCCTCAAAGACGACGAACCAACCTCGGATTAGGCTACTCCGATACATGAGAATCAACCTCAACTCGATAAACTGCCCCTCATCTTCTCGGCCTGGCTTCAATGACTGTTGAGCATCCAATTGAGCCTTGACCCGTTGGCGAGGGCTCGGGACCGACCGTTGTGGTGGAGCGACTGGGGCATGGCTTAACGTTAGCGGCCGGGTCGCTGAAAGGCACAACAAGCGACGGGAGGGATTCACTTTAGCGCCCAGGCTTGCCAGCCTCAAACTCCACTAACGTTTAGTGGAGGCTTACCCGCAGCGTCATCCCGAGAGGCTTGGTCAGGGCGAGAAAGTATCAACGAGGGCGGCATCAAGCCATTTGACCTCTACTGACCGATTGTGATCATGTCTCTCACTCTCCTCACCAACGTCAAAGCCTGAGAGACGGCCCCCAACATGCATACTCCACTTCTCTACACACAAAGATCCTCCCATGCGACCCGTCGTTTGCGAACCAGTGCTCAGCTGGAGCCTTAATTAGTCCCCCAATCCAATGGGACCCCGGACATTAAGAGCCTTGTGGCGCTCTCCCCCTGCGCGCCGCGTTTTGGAAGAGACACACGAGGATCTGTGTCTCTGCCATGTCTTTGACGTCTGGAGCCCTCTTCACTCTTTTCTCTACTACACAATGGCATTGTCTTGATTGATATCAGGCATCATCTGCAGCAGGTCCTGATTTACGAAGCCTGTACCACGACGTTGGCCGAATCTTGGTCTTGTTGCTTCTTTCTTCGTCACTCTTAATCGCCTCGCTTTTCTCCCATCCGAGACCAAGACCAGTTCGAACTGCGCCCTACCCTCCGAAAGCCCGACGACCTCCTCTTGCTCTCATACGAACCCGAGCCTCCTCGTAGCGACCTACACCAGACCGGAAACCCGTCGACTAAGAGCTGTTGGGCACGCAGCGCAAACACCTCCATCATGGCTCAGGCCGACCCCGAGGTCGTTGTGGCCGCCGTGGCTCTCGTCGTCTCTCTAGTCGCTCTAGTCGCAACATTTATGCAGGTGTTACAACAATACTATGCCTCGGCTGCTGGATATTCCCAGTGCAACGAAAAGGTCATGGGTCGCTGGGCCGAGACCAAGACCCGTCGCTTCTCCTGGGACGAGCTTCGCTTCGAGGTCGAGTTCGAGGCCCCCGTCATCTTCGTCTCACCACCAAATAACCCCCACGGTCCAATTGAGAAAGCCAAGATCTTTTTCCTTAAAGGGACACCAGAGAGTCTTGAGAGCACTTGGTCCGAATTAAATGCGAGCCCTCGTAGCGATTACGCCCAAAGGACACCCAGGGAGCGCATCCATACCGCCGATAACGAGCGCGCATCGTGGACGTTACTTCTCAGCGCCGTACACGGTATGGAACACCAGTCGCGAGAGTGGCAGGAGAGGCAGTACGAGGAAATGGGGCCTCCGCCGGCACAGACGCAGCATTTGCTTCCCTCGAAACCACCGACTTTGGAAGAAAGTCATAGCCTCACAGTGGCTCTGCAGAGAAAGCGCAAGAGCTGGGATACCATGCCCACCACCGTCGTCCGGCCATATGCTACTACCACCATGTGCCATCTGATCGAGATGGTGGCCATCCTGGGCATCTACTGGAAGGAGTTTGATCGCAAACATGACCGCTACCGCGCTGAAGGGAATGGTTTCATGGTTCTCGGGGAGAAAGTTGCGGACCTTGGCTTGATGTTCACTTTTAGCATCTATGGCAAGAATCGCTTCGAGGAGAACCGGGTTATTCCTGTAGACCAGGTCAAGGAACTATGCTTTGGTTATGTGTCTACCATCTATCGTTGGACGATAGATAATCGGCGTCTCTTTCCCGAAGACGACCCTCAGAACCTAGCCTTTCTGCAGTTAGCGACCCCCGTCGAAATCTCCGAGACACTGATTCGAATTGGATGCAACAACAATACTGTTCGCGCCTTCAACGATCCTGGCAAGCATACGTCGCATTTGTTCCCTGGTAAGTCTCCATTATCATCTCGTCGACACTGGGTTCTGATGGAGTATAGTTTCCTTTGAGATCCTCGGTATGTTGAGTCGAACATTTCACATCCCTGACAGTATGTTCACTCATATCCCAAACCCAACACCTGACCGTTGGGATAAGCGTTCAGTGTCACTGGTCAAGGTAATGGTCGCCTTTCGGGACTTGGTCTTTGACGATGCGCCTTGGACCGTTCGGAATTTCACCATCGTCGATAAACTCAAGAAGCACGTTGATCAAATCATTCATCATCATCATGCTCAAGACTCCGGCGAGAAAGAGAATATCAGGGAAAAGATGTGCTTATTCAAGGCCCTCCATGATGCCATCAATGACTGCGACCAGGTCTTGACTGCCAGAGGACCAGGTGGCACTACGCCAGCAGCGGATACCATGGACGCGAGTAGCCAACTTCGTCAAACAAACAAAGAAACCGAAAAACAAAAGCTGCGGCGGGGAGTAGTCCAGGATGTCCTGCGATCACACATTCAGGAGGTTTTGCGTCTGCTCAATGAGGGAGAGGACCGTAACTCTGACAATCAGTCCCTGCATACCGAATGGAGTCCCTCGGCAGTCACATCACGAGTCGATGGACAACCTAGGGTGGCGCCCAATCGATTCGAGGACATGCATGAGGCGAGCCCAGAAGAACGTCAGCACAAGTTCATGGAAGTATACTTTTATGTTGTCCGTCCCAACGTGGTTTCTCGTGCCACGAGGTCGACGCATCGCCGAACGAGCCTCGTCGGGGGTGCTCCTGCGGGGCATACGTTTCGGAGAGCAGGGACCAACCGAACACAGGCCAGCAGTGTTCGCGGGATGGAACGAGCCGCGACGCCGCCGCCGCCTCTACCGCAGGCGCCTCTGCACCTTCAGACAGGAACAGAGAATGCCACTCTGCCGAACGGGCAGATTGCACCCGCTACGAAACCCGGATCGGACGGAGGGGAGTTGGTTTCTACACCTGAGGATTCGAAGTTGGCATCCATCACGACACCACTCTATGAGCAAGAGGTGTCGCACGACGATGTGTGGTGTACGCTGATCTTTCGAATGATCTGCTGGTTGATGCTGCATGACTTTAACAAGCTGGACGTGCAGCTGGGCAAGAGCGAGCTACTGGGCAGTCGAATGCCGGTTTACATTTCATGATTGAGAATCATAGCGATGCCGATACGAAGCTGCACGTCTCTAGACTGAGTGTTGGATATTAGGTGGCATTAGGGATTGCGGATTTAACAGGCATATTTTGGGATATTGGATACCACATCTAGCACATGCAGTTCTTGCGCCACTTGATATTAATAACAACGTTGTTCTTGTGCTAGCTACCAAGACAAATATGACTTTGTTAAGTTGCGGCCGATCATATCGCAATATGGATTCGCCGTCGGTATGCTTCTCCTGGTCGACGTGCTGACTAACGCCGTGAGATGGTGAAGTCCAAGTGGCGAAAGAGTCTGGTTCGGCTGCGGCCGAAGACGGAGGATGCTGCGAGACAATGAGAATTTGGTCAGCGGCGATAACTGCAGTACATAACAGGCTTGGGGTACGGATACGCCTGTCTACCACGAATTTTAGCTGTGATAAGCGGCTATTTCTTTGGGTACCCACTAGATACGGTGAGGGAAGCGGCTTTGTCGTTATGAGGGGGAGGGATGTTTTAGTTGGAAGAATTATGGACCGGATACAATAGTTCTAAACTATTGACTGAGAAGTGGTCAAGGGAAACCAGAGGGGAGAAATTAAAGGATTAACTACCTAAGTAGGTAGGGAGCAATTGGTAGGTATCATGGTAGGTAAGTATATGGATACCTACGCTACATTGTTATCCCTTTAAACGATTAGTCTCTATGACCGTAGGGTATGATAATAAGACACGTTCCAAGTGCCTGGCTTGCTCTTGATAACACCAACCTTGACTCCCTTCTACATCAGCAGCATAGATACGGATACTGACGGAGGAGTATCATTATCGGCTGCACACGTTAATTACCTGCGTTGCTTCCGTATCTTCATCCCCACATGCCAGCCCATGTATGATGTCGCATCTTAATATATATCCCCAGATTCAGAACGCCCTGTGCCCCGCCGGCTGACCTGGAAACGGGGAGCTGGTGAGACTTGAGAGTCACGTGAAGTATTCCGCCTTTCATCATATCTAGACAGTGATGTTCTGTTCCATTACCATTGAAGAGGGGCATTCAAATTCATTCAGGTTAAACCAGCGCCGGCCCCATCAGTGGCAGACGGACTGGCCGAAGCCACAGGCAGCGCCAGACCCCACAGACGTCATTGGAAATTGAAGCAAAGGGTAGTGAGCCAAATCAAGGTGGAAGTAACTATTAGGAGAATATCCCTGGAAACAGCCTGGAAGGACCAAAGACCCAGGCTAGAAGACTTGGTATCATGACCTGGATGAAACTTGGCGATCGTGAGGCTCCAGCCACATTTGGCACGGGAATCGAAGGGCTGACTAAGGACGCTAAGGAAGGAAGGAACTCCGCTTCCAGGCAATCGAGTCGAGTCTCGGCCGCAGCCGCAGCCGTAACCGTAGCCCGGAAGGCAGGATCTTTCCTTGCACTTGCAGTTTTGTTTGCCGACAGATGGAGTAGTGATTTGATATGAGCTTAATGGAACAAACGCAAGGTGTTTGTGTTTATTATGATTTTGTCTACAATGTCCATCCAACGAGATCAATGAGTACTGGAAACCCTTGACCTCTTGACGTTACCAGAGAATTCCCCTTCAAAACTCAGTGCGGAGAGAGCGCCTTCTCTGTGTCTCAGCCAATCGCCATCCCCATAGCGTCCGGCTAGACCCTGTAAGTAAAGTGGTAGAAAAGCGCAGAGGTACGTACCCACAGCACCCCCAGTCCAACCTCGGCCTAGCGCCTGCTCTGGTTCCCACTCACAAACCCACACCCATTCACCCCCGAACCCGAACACAAGTCCTCCGTCACATCAGCCTGCAACCACCAGATCTTCCCTCTCCCCAAAGCCTCGCCTTCTGTCAGCAGAAGAAGATCTTTGGCTGGGAAAACTGAGACAGAGAGGACTGGATGGCTCTTTCACGACTGTAATCTTCCTTCTCCTTTCTTAGCGAGATTCCCCTTTGCCTGCACGCCCTGCAGCAATCCCCTCCAGCCTTTCGCGCACGCGTGTGCCAAACGACTCCAACCCTTCTTTCGCCCTCACGACTTGATACTTCTCCATCGGTTTTCCTACTCTGCGTCCTTGATTTTGGTCGTGCGGCCTTTCCCCGCTATTAGGCCTAGGGCCTGTTTTCACTCTCGAGCCTCTGTTGCTGCCGACATTGTTCTTCATATTCGGCTCTCGACAACCTCGTTGAGGCTCCTTTGTCTCTCTTTGCGCGCCTTGAGGGCCACCGTCTTGCCCCATATCGGCCATCATCGACATTGATTTCGACTTTCCGAACGCATAATACCCAACATTCTCGCCCGAGACTCTCGTTTCGGCTTATCTCGTCTCCACGGTGTTCCAGCACTGGCAGATCTGAGTCCCTACAGGTACGCTTCCTTACGCCACTGCAGAGAACCTCGTTTGTCTGGCTTCGGCACTGCCGACGTTCGCAGGTGCAAACATTGTCATAATCATCCACTAACCTCCTTCTCATAGACAAACCTGTGACCGAGCCTTGTAACTCGACAACCTGTTCCTCGTGCGAGCCACGACCACAAACATTCACACAAACATCTCGAGTCATGACACCCTCACCGGTGAGCCAGGCTCTCGAGCCTCGGCATTCTAAACCCTCCCAGACTGTCTCTGTCAATATTTCAGAAGGCTCCCAGAACCGCAATCGCCGTTTTCAGCTTGAGGTTAGCGAATGCGTCGAGACCAAGACCGTCACCACCACCACCCGCCTGACCCGCAAATTCCCCCATGTTTTCGTCCGAGATCCCGTTCCTCTCGAGAACCTAGACACAAAGGAGTACCCTCTGGCTTCCAAGCCCACACCTCCGGAGCTGATTCAGTTCTCTTACAATCTGCCGGGTGCCCAAGATATGGAGGGTGAGGACGAGGATGAAGAGGATGACTATGAGGAACCCTCAACTGGTACTCAGGTAAGTCCTCGCCGCATCAGATCGGTCTCTATGCAGCTTTTTGCCTCAAACACGATGGCAAAACCAAAATGGCGTGCCACTAACACTTGCCTCCAGATGGCCCGATATGCTACTGAACGATGTACCCCTAGCCTGGCTGGAGCCGAGTCGCCCAAAGAGACACTAACCCCCACCCGTGTACACAAACAACGATCTCGGTCCCCGTCAGAAGCGTACCCTCGACGTCCTCGAGCCTCCAGGGCCAGCCCCATCGAATCTCCTGACTCTGTGGCCCCTACATCCAACCCTTCTCGACGGCCTGCTCGATCCAATCAGCTCAACGCTGTGTCGGACAAACTCCGCCGTTCTATCGCCCACGGTTCAAGCCGTCACGATACCGGAGAGAGGTCGTCCAGGGCTCCTTCGGGATGTCTAGCTACCCCTGACACATCAGAAGTTGTCGGTAACCCTGATCGAGCGGTTCGGGGACGCTCGCTGCACCAGTCACCAGAGCCGCCTGCCGCCAGCCCCCACTACGAGACCACCAGCCCTGTCGAGAGCGACTCCCATACTGTATTCAGCAGTAACGTGGCTACCCCACCGATCACCGATACTGATGCCGAACCATTTGCTGATATCGATGGATCTCTGCACCCGCTTCGCCCCTTCAACCCGCGGCCAAGCATCGATGCGGTTGCCGCTCAGGATGCCAGTCTTCCTAGCCCGAGATTGTCCCCTACTCTAGCTGCTGCTCAACTACATACTGCCGATAATGACGACGACGAGGCTCAGTCAAGCTTCCAGACATCTAACCTGGATCAGTCTAATTGGGTAGATGAATCACAACTGACCGAGGAGGGTACGTCGACAGCCCTGGTTCGCGCTGGACAGTCCCATGATGACTCGTATGCTCTCGCTCGAACCGACTCTTCTGGGCAACCTCTTGTCGTTGATACCCAAACACTGCTCGAGGCGTTTGACTCGATGAAAACCGAGATGAAAACATTCATGATGTACCAATTTCTTCGCCGTTGCCCCCGGCCAACCCTGCGTGTCGTCGCAAACGCCGTCAACCCTGCACTCAAGTGCGACTTCCTACGACAACTGCCGCTTGAGCTGGGCTACTCTGTACTTGGCCACCTCGATCACCGTGACTTGTGCCGGGCTGCTCAGGTTTCCAAGCACTGGCGCAACATTGTTGACCGCAACGAGACGGGCTGGAAGGAGCTGTTTGACCGCGATAGCTACACTCTTCCTCCTGGCGAGCTTCAGAAGGCCATCATCCAGGGCTGGGGCTGGCAGGATCCCGTTGGGGCGACTGGCTACGAGAAGGATCTCAGCATGCGCAACCGACTTACCACGACTGAGCACGAGCTGACCAGAACCCTCCGACAAGAGACGGCTTCCAAATCCCGGGCGTCCAAGCGCAAGCGAGCTCTCAACACTTACTCCACTGCCGAGAGATCGAAACGACGTGCCAGTGCACAAGAGGCCGTGACTCGCGACGACAAGGTGCAGGTCGAGGCCAAGCAACACAAGTCGGAAGGGCCCTTGTCTGCTGCTAACGCCGCAGCTGCTGCCGTCCCTGATCCTCAGCTTGGGCTACCCAGTCTCCGCCAGCTGCACCTCTTCAAGTCACTCTACCGCCGTCATCATATGATCCGCAAGAGCTGGACCAGCGGAGAGGTCAAGCCCGGCCACGTCGCCTTTGCGGCCCACCCACGTCACGTCATCACTTGTCTCCAATTTGACGAAGACAAGATCATTACAGGCAGCGACGATACTCTTATTCACATCTACGATACCAAGACGGGCAAGCTCCGCAAGAAGCTTGAGGGTCACGAGGGCGGTGTTTGGGCATTGCAGTATGAAGGCAATATGCTTGTCTCCGGCTCGACTGACCGATCCGTCCGCGTTTGGGATATTGAGCGAGGCCTCTGCCAACAGGTGTTTTATGGACACACTAGTACCGTGCGGTGTCTGCAGATTCTGATGCCCACTGAGACGGGCAGAGACTCTAGCGGCACGGCCATAATGCAGCCTGAGAAACCTCTGATTATCACGGGCTCAAGAGATAGTCAGCTCCGAGTCTGGCGTCTCCCTGAGGTTGGGTCTCGTCGGTACATCCAGACCGGCCCTCCCGCTCACGAGTCGGACTGCCCCTACTTCATCCGGGTCCTGGCCGGCCACACCCACTCTGTGCGCGCCATCTCTGCCCACGGAGACACTCTTGTCAGTGGATCGTATGACAGTACCGTTCGCGTCTGGCGCATTAGCACAGGTGAGTCTCTGCATGTGCTTCATGGACACTCGCAGAAGGTGTACTCAGTCGTTCTCGATCATGAGCGCAATCGCTGTATTTCCGGCTCGATGGACTCGCTGGTCAAGATCTGGGACCTGGCCACTGGCGCTTGCCTGTACACGCTCGAGGGACACAGCCTATTGGTTGGTCTCTTGGATCTCCGGGACGAGCGATTAGTTTCTGCTGCGGCAGACTCTACACTTCGTATCTGGGACCCTGAGAATGGCAAGTGCCGGAACACGCTTATGGCACACACCGGCGCCATTACTTGCTTCCAGCATGACGGACGCAAGGTCATCAGCGGCAGCGAAAAGACGGTCAAGATGTGGGACGTCCGAACGGGCGAGTGTGTGCAGGATCTCTTGAGCGACCTCAGCGGTGTTTGGCAGGTCAAGTTCGACGAGAGACGCTGTGTAGCTGCCGTGCAGCGTGACTCGCTGACCTATGTCGAGGTATGCCAATGCAAATCACATAGAAACGAAACAACAACTAACACGAGACAGATTCTTGACTTTGGAGCAGTCCGCGATGGCAAGCCCCCAGAGGAACTAGGCAAGCGAATCCTGCTGAACGAGCCCGAGGTCCGAGCGATGATCGAGGAGGAAGCTTAGGCGGCACCTGTACCCGACGATCCCTTCAACCCACCATACCCAATGCCCGACGAGGGATACGATGACTTTTACGAAGACGAGGAATACCAGGGACCACCTTGGTCGACATCGTGGGACGATGGATATGTTTAGGATGGTATAGCCGCCAAGGACAAAGACGTGGAGGGTGAAGAAACCGAGGAACAAGAGGCCCACGGAGATGAAGAAGACGAGGGCAATGATGATTGAGGACGACTACAAACATATCAGCATTGACGGACACATGGCCATTGAAACTGGGCATCACCACAGGCGACTGACGACACAGACTGGCGTTTGTGGTCTCGAATAGTTTTACGGACACGCATACGCATAGTTGCGATGTGGTTGCATGGACATACGGATCGGCGTTTATAGGGACTCGAGGGAGAGGCATATACCTATTGTTTTTTATCAGCACATGTTGATACGTGTCGCCAAGGCTTCTGCAGATAGAGGATGTTCCTCATTTTAATGTGTCTGCGGACGAGCCGAATGGGGACAGATAAAAGCCTTGTTTCAAGTGGCTGGAGGGCATGGGACATGGAGTGAATGCATTTATCTACATGACGTTTTATGAGTGACGCTGGCCTTGTTGATGAGATGTGACGGGTAGTTAACTAACGTTAGTCAGTTCATTTGGTATCTGTGACTGTTAGTGATGAGCCGTGGGTAGTCTGAGTTCCTCGTCCATTCCTCATGCGGACGGTTGGAGCGGGGATATTCCGCAGTGGATGTTGCTGATGCTAGCCTTGCAAAAGTTCCTATGTCGCAAGTGATGAGATTGAGGGGAATTCTTGGGCCAAGAACAGGGCGAGTCTGCCTTGCGAGGGTGGTTGATAGATAATGTGAGGGTGGGGATGTAGAGTCATGTTGATAAGAGGCCATGACTTGGGCTTTATCAGTAGAATGAAGCAGAAAGTCCCTATAAAGTGTTCTTGCATCTAGATGTATTCGTCTCAAGGTATACTACTACTACTGTAGCTAGTTAATACGTAGTTACTAACTAACGTTAGTTACTTGTCATTTAACCAGGGGATTGCAGAAGAGGCTTTCACGAATGCTTGGAGGCCCACAACTGCCAAGAACCCTACCCGATCGTCCCGAGCTGAAAGCGAAGCGAGACAGGGTCCAGGGTCTCGATGTGCCCTGTACGGAGTGGTAATGGACCGCTATTTAATCCATCACAGCCCCGCGTGGACGCTGCGAGGTGTTGCGCCATCCCCGCTGTGGTGGAACAAGAAGAGACGTCCATGGCTTGGCTCAACGAGTTTCTGGCCAAGGCTGGCGATGCGGTGGATAAGGAGATTCAGCGGAGGCAGCAGCAGCAGCAGCAGAGGGAGTCTGGGTATTATGGACAAGGTCAGCAGGCGAGTCAGTATGGACAGACGAACCAGGGATATCAGCAGGGGGGAAATCAAGCTGTGTCGCCTTTGACGACGACATCTCCGTGGCAGCAACCTGGGACTCCTCAGTACCAGCAGCAGTATCAACAGTATCAACCGCAGCATCAACAGCAACAGCAATATCATCACGTCCCGCCGCCTCCACCGTATCGTCCCGTCAGCTCGCAACCTCAGAGTCCCCAAGTTCAACCCGACCCTCAGCATCCTATACCACTAAACCAGGCCCTAGCACAAGCGACCGAAGCCCAAGCTGAAGCTCGGGTTCAGCTGCAAGCCCAGATCCAAGCCGCTGAGGCCCAGGCATCACAGGCTCGAGCCGAATCTCAGGCCCAAGTACAAGCAGCTCAAGTTCAAGCAGACCAAGCAAGGGCCCAGGTTGAAGCCGAGATCGAAGCAGCTCAAGCCCAGGCCCGCCAAGAGCTCGAACGCTCCCACGCCGCCCAAGCCGAAGCAGCTAAGCAGCTCGAGAGCCAATGGCGCGACGCAGAGCGGCTCGCAGCTCAGTACAAGGCCGAGTACGAAGCGCAGCTGCAACAGGCGCAGGATGACTTGTCCAGGCTCAAGGTTGAGGGTGATGAGATGACGCTGCTGAGGGCTGAGGAGGCGAGACAGCAGCAACGTGCTGAGGAAGAGATTGTGAGGGAGCAGCAGAGGCTTCTGGATGAGATTCAGCGCCAGGTCAAGGGGGAGGCGCCGCCTCTTCCGCCGAGGACGGGGAGTGTTGCGCCGCCTTTGCCGAGGAGGCCGGGGATGGGAGAGCAGGTGTATACGGGTCAGGGAGAAGGGTATATACAGCAGCAGCAGCAGATGCCATCACCTCGACAGAGTAACTATACGTCGTCTATACCTCAGACGGGGGGTATGGCACAGCAGCAGACTCCTCATTATCCGCCTCCTCCGACCAGGCCCTTGCAGCATCAGCCTCCGTATATCTCGTCAGAGGAACAGGCGACGGGTTCAGTTGAGCAGGGACCGACTGGTTCGCCAGCACAAAACGCACCAGGCCAACAGCAGCAAACTCCTTATTTTCCACCACCTCCAGCTAGTCCTTTACAACATCAGCCTCAGTATTCCTCGCAACAGGAACAAGTAATGGGTTCTTTTGATCAGGGACAGCATAGTTCATATACAACAAGTCCTCTACAACACCAGCATCACCATGTCTCGCCGCAAGAACAAGCAGGGCAGCGTGGCTCGTATATATCACTAACAGTTCAAGATGCACCAGGTCCTGTACAGCATCAGCAACCTCCCTCTTATCATCCGCCTCCAGAAGCATCTCCCGCTCCTCCAGCTCAGTCATCGCAAGGTCCTTCTCAATCTGCACCAAAGCCACCTCGTGTGACAACTCCCGAACCTACAAAGGAGCATGTCTCCGGTCTAACACCACTCGTCGAATGCTCATCTAGCCCAACTCAACTCCCACAACACTGGGTCTATCATCCCGACTCACCCAACTTTGTCATTTGCGCTCGCTGCTACGTCGATCACATCTACAACACCAAGTTCCGCGATGTCTTCACAACGATATACTACAATGGTGAAGAGCCACGCAGATGCCGCTTCGCGTCGCGGCGTCTCAAGGAGACCCTCTTCCCGGCGGCGGTAGAGTCAGGCAGTCTCAACGAGTGCGTCGCGTTCATGAAGAAGCGCATGACTATCAAAGACTGCCAAGAAGCCAACGAGATTGAAGGGGAAAAGTGGTACATGACGCCGGATATCCCCCACACGACCATCTGCCAGGCCTGCTTTGAGGATAACCTCTGGGGAACACCAGTCGCAAAGCACTATCATCTCGAGGCCACACAGGGCGCAGCCTACTGCGACTCGTCCGTGTGGTTCTTCAAGCGCAAGTGCCTAGAATACGCCAGCGAGAACAACTGGGCCAAGTTCGCAGAGGAGTTTGGCGCCCGGGTCCAGCTGCCCAAGTGTCCCAAGACGAGCATCATCAAGGCCAACGAGAGGGCTTGGTTCAAGCCCAAGAATGGGCCTGCCAGTCTTCAAGCGTGTGTGGCCTGCTACTTCGACTACTTTTACCGCTCCGAGGACGAAGACAGCTTCGAGCAGGTCAGCGGAGGCGACTTTGACACGCGGTGCAACATGGGCCAGCTCAACCTTCTCATTCCCATGTACCAAGCGCTGAGCATGGAAGATCGAAGTATCTTCTGGAGCGCTGCTCGCGGAGTCGACAAGCATCCCTTCTGCGCCAAGGACGGCATCAAGGGTGGGACCTGGCACACGCTGCCCTACGACGTCTCGGGCTTCGGCATCTGCAGCGCCTGCTACGAGGGCATCGTGAAGCCCGTGGGGGGGTCCAGCTGGTTCATCCCGGACAAGGACGTGTCTCCGGACGAGACGTATCTCTGCTGCTTCAACCTCAACCACGCCCGCGCCCAGAAGCTTCTGGCGGCGTATCTCGACTCCCGCAACCTCGGAGATAGCAAGCAGCTGGGCGAGTGCGCCAGGAAGTGGACGCTCGTGCGGCCGTGTCCAAGAGCCAAGCACAAGTCGGGCAAGAATCGGCCCTGGTGGGGATGGGGAGTCCTGAGCATCTGCGAGGAGTGCTACCTCCTCTACGCCCAGGGCACAACGCTCGAGCCACGCTTCGCGCTCAAGGGCCAGAGAGAGCCCGACAACGAGCGCATGTGCGATCTCTTCTCGGCGCGGGTGCGGCCGCGCTACATGGAGGCGTGCCGGACGGGCGACCTGGACAGTCTGCTGGTGTACGCGGACCAGCGACGGACCATCTACGCGCAGACGATCATGCGGTGCGAGCAGATACTGGCCGAGACGCGGTTCGCTGCCTTCCAGGCGCAGAGGCTGGGGATGCAGGGGAGCTTCTACAAGAACATGGGGAGCATACACGATACCGTCGTCGGGCATAGCTACACGGTTGGCAACTCGTATGCGGGCTATGGACACGCCAACGAGTGGGTGATGCAGGGGCATATATATGATCGGCAGGCGAGCGAGGCGAGGGCCCAGGTTGGGGGAGGGAATGTCGCCATGGTTGCGTTGTTGGAGGCGAGGTGGAGGGAGGTTGAGTGATGCTGTGGTGTTGTTGATTTATACGGGCATGACCGGGGCATCGTCCGTTTTACAGAGGTGTTGTTGGAGTCAAGTCGATTATACAAGTAGAGCACTGTGGAATATATCTCCATCAATACCCAGTTTCGCCCTTTTAAACGCCATCACGCTAAAACATCAGCTCCCATACATCCAATGTTGACATGCCCACCCTCAGGCCCATACACGACGCCGCCTTTCCAAGCACCAAGTACTTTCCATCCCAGCTAAACGCAGCTGCTGTTGCAAACCCGCTCTGGAACTTGATGGTATACAGCAGCCGGCCCGAGTACAGATCGCTTATGTCGACGCCGTCGTCTGTCCGGCAGCACAGGAACCGGCAGTCTGCCGATATCGCCATGGGCCAGCCCTCGCGCCTCCTCCGCCCGCTGAGGCTGTACGACTCTAGGGCGGCCGTCGTGTGGTTCCAGTGGAAGACGGTGTCGCCCCAGATCGAGACGATGATGTCGCCGTTGGGGGACATGCCCAGGAGGAGAGGCTTCTTCCACGTGTCGGTCTCGAGCTTGGCGATGGAGTGGCGGCTCTCTGTGCTCGTGAGACGGATCGTGCCGTCGCGAGACTGCGTGACAAAGGCGCTGCTGTCGGGGGTGAAGACGGCGTTGGTGACCTCGTCCATGTGGCAGGGTACAACGACAGAGGTCTTGTTAAACATCACGACGTCTATGAGGCCGACGCGGCCGCGGGTGCTGCCCACGAGGAGCCACTTCCCATCTGGAGAGAACGCCATGGGCTTTGCGCCAGGCCATCTCGCCACGGGGAGTTTGCGGCCGTTGATATAGTCCCCGAGGGTCACGATGGGCTTCTTGAAGGACAGGCCGCCGTCGTAGTTCTGGGTGCTCATGCCCCTGCTGTCCTCCTCGCTGAGGTAGGCCCACTGGCGGCCGTTGCGGGCGAAGACGAGGTTGATGCCGTGCTGGTTGGCGAGGTGCGAGACCTGGTTGCCGTTGACGTCGTAGAAGCGTGTGGGCGTCTCCATGGTGGTGACGGCGATGGTTGGCTGGCCATGGCGCACGAGGAGGGCCACCTCGAGCACTTCGTGGTTGGAGAGCTCTTTCTTGGCGAGGTGGCGGAGACTGATGCGGAGGGGACTCGGGTTGGCGATGCCAATGGCGTTGTAGTCAGGGATAGGTTGTTCCTCTGCTTCTGAGATGGCCGTTCTGGGGTCTTGTTAGTCGAGGTGTTGGGACATGGGGCAGGCTTGGGACTAAGCTTACCCAGCATTGGTGGCGAGGGTGACTGTACTGCTGTTCTGGCGTGTACTTTCCTCAAAGCCTGGAGGTGGTGGTGGAGGTCCATCAAAGGGTGTTGGCGGTGCCGATGTCTGCTGGATATACTCTTGAATAGCCTCGACAAACTCGGTGAGAACAGGCCGCTGGCTCTGCACGCGAGAGTCTTCACTCTCGGAGTCCTCACGCAGCCGTCTCTGAAGGTTGGAGGCCTCTTGCGATATCTGAGAGCTGCTGTAACCCGGGAGTTCCTGCTGAGCGTCGTTGGGTTGTGAGTTGATGGCTCTGGATAACGTCAGTAAGCTTGATTGACTTGCACACAAGTTAGTTCAATCCCACAGTAGTAGCCCATCCAAGCCCAAATTCATGGCGATCCTCAGACTCTCGGCCAGTCGAGCCAGCGGCGATAGCCTCTCAGCCGTGTGCTCCAACCACGCCGGCGTCCTCTCATCGGTGGACCTCGAAGCACCCAGCGCATCATCCACCTCGTCCAAAAGAGCGCTGGTCTTTTCGACGACGCCCTTCAGCGCAGCCTCGAGCCGCGCGGGGAGCGTCGCGGCGCCTACATCTACCGCTAGAGCCTCTGCGTTGTGGTGGAGCAGTCGCGCGACCATCTGCACCTCGGCGAGCTCGCGGGACAACGACGCAAGGTCCAGGCGGGCCGAGGGGTAGTAGATGACAAAGTCGCGGAGCGAGTCGACGGCGCGGGCGGTTGAGCCCTCGAGGGAGCCGCAGAGTGAGACGATGGATGTGGCCATGATTGTAGATGTTCAGGATACGTAGAGTATGGCAGACAGCCTCATGGTCACGGCGAGGCTGAGACGTGGAATGACGCAAGTGTTTCCAGGATATTGGTAGGACCCAGAAGGAATATTCGGGTTAGGGATTAATTAAGTTACTACGCTATGAGAGCCTTTTTGGCTGTGAAGGAGCAGGGATGTAGTTTGGAGAGAACAAGACTTTGTGGCCGTATAAGATGTTATAGTCTGACTTAGTGGTAAGTGGGTGGTGTAGTACAAAAGATGGCATATCCAAACTATTCACTCTGTACGCTTTATCGTGTTCAAACAATCATATGGAGTAACTAGTTACTATGAATACTGTTCGTCAGGTGAGAAGACAAAAGTGCCCGACAATTCGAAACACTTTGTGTGTTCACACGTTGTTGTCTCTGCCAAGCCGCGGGGGAGACGTCTTGTACCCCGACAATCGGACCACGAGCCGAGGCCAAGTGAGGGGAAGATTTGAGACAGATTCAGACACGAAAATATGACTACAAAGATTGGGCTGAGAGTCCGTACTGTAGAACTAGAGGGGGAGACCATCGAGATCAAAGCATCAATCCCAGATGAGGCAGTTGAGCCATCAACCGAGCCCAATCCAACGGCTTGTCAATCCTTCGCGGCATCTCGGGTATCACCCGCCAAGAACAGACGTCGGATAATTTACCCTAGACAAGTCAGAAGAGGCTGAGCGACTGACACATGGCATCGTCTGCTTGCTTCCGGAATGTCCATTGTCTGACGTCCAGGAGAACCTTTTCGGGCGGAGCATGAGTTCGTCCATTGGTGGACTTGGCTGCCAAGGCAGTGTGTCACTGTCACGGACGGACGATCTTGGGTAGAGGACGAGCGTTATCGTGAGAAACTTGTGGGCATGGATCTGCCAGACCAGACAGCGAAACACGATACTTTGGCAGGCATCGTAAGGCGTGATAGAGCCGATGGCCGTGGAGATCAGATGGACTTTAGTTAGATACTCCTTGGTTAATGGTTGCTGAGGTTCTGCGCATGCCTTTGCCACTGCTGATGAGAATGATGAGGCCTCTCTCCCTGCTTGAGGTTATTCGGAATCTAGACCGTCTCTAGGGTGGCCCGATGCCAGCTGAAAAGACGACCGCTATATCAGCCACAGTTGGGCAGAGAGTGGCTGAGATAAATTACCCTGTGGCTTCCAGCGTCAAGCATCACACGTGCTCGACTTCAACGGGCATCGTCAACCACAGCGCGCGCCAAAACAATGACGATCCTGGCCAAGGCCTGGAATCCCGGGATCGACAATTCCCTCCCGTCCCTCCCTTTCCCAGCCACTCTCGTCTCTCCAGCCCCGTCATCACCCCTATTGATAGGACCTTAGGCGCACCACATGTCGCGTCCTCAATCGCCGACCCGGAAGCGCTGCATCTCTGTGATAACTAACTAACGACCGGGGCCTAGTTTGGGGG
>JADDON010000090.1:0-68567 GCA_017140175.1 Fusarium staphyleae | reverse complement strand
CTTATATATACATAAAGGAGCCCGACCGGAATGTTATTTAGTAACTAGACTAGTTACTCTGTCTTAGATTTTATGAATATAATGTAAGTGGTAGTATTGTAATAGAGATTACTATAGCTATAATACTAGCTTAATTTCTATTTCTAAACGCCCTAAGGGTGACCGTAAGAAGAAATTTAAAAAGAGCCACTTATAGATATGGTCGCCTGTAGTTACTGTTACTCTTGTAACGCCTCGTGGCTGATTCCATGGTGTAGGGAGTGGAGCGATGCAACTGACAAGGATCCCACAGACCTCTCAGAAGCAGCCTTGTATTGAGCCTTGACATAACGTTGGCTAAGGTACCAAGTTATCCAGCCGCTGCATCGAGCTACCATGGAAAGTATGAATGATGGCACACATTTATACTATGTTACATCTCTTATTTAGCAGGCATAATCAAGGCAAACATCTTCAGCCCATAAAAGAGAACTCACCGTCAAAACCCACTCCGATATCGACAAAAGAGGCAGGGTATATGCGAGTTCGTCGCTCAGCCTCAAGGCAGTTCCTTGTTAGTGTGAGTATCGGGAATCATAGTTAATACAGTGGATTGATACATGTGTTACCCAGTGGCTAACCCTCACAAACCGTGAATATCCTTCGTCTTACAGCACACGCAAACAAGACTGGGATACCATCACTAACGCCTGGGCCATCTCGTTGTTATCCAAGCAAGTGGCTGAGATTATCTATGCCGCAAACCAGTCAAACGCCAGGGGTCCAAAGAGACTCCCAACACCAACCGATACTGTTTGCAACTCCGACCATATATGCAACCTTGCCACGCCATCAAAGGCTGGTCTCAACAAACAAGTTTATAGGCAGCCCTTTCTCTTTCAACCGCCCCCATTCCTCGCACTAGCCGTGACGTTACTCGCGTGTGCTAGCAGAAACTTGCAGCAGGTCAACGTTAACTTGCACGCCTTTGTCCAGCCATCATCCTGTGCGATGCCGAGCTTGATGCTTACGTCTCCAATCTTGTCACCGTCAATTCTGTATGGCAGGCTTAGGGGAGTCCCACTGGCCTCTGTTTGCCTGTACACAAACGCACCCAGCTGTCGCACAAGCTCGAGAAACCCAACCATTGCCGTGTCAAAACGTCGGTGCATAAAGGTCAGCCCCAGAGGCATATCTCCGGAACTGTACAGCTCAAGCACGTGTTTCTTTGGGGGAGCATTGACGGTACGGGCGCCTAGTCGGCTCGATGAAGGGCTCGGCGTTTCGAACCGGACGATCTTGGATGTGCTCCCCATGGGCTGCGGATCGTAGCCATCGAACCTGTACCCAAGCTTGTCCGCCACGGTTACCAGCAGAAGGAGCGCGTGCCCCCAGGCAGCATTGATCTCGGGCCAGTCCACCGGCTTATTAGATAGTCGACCAAGCCGTAGGCCATTAATGGTTGCAAAGCTGCCGTCGTGGCTGATGCAGAAGGTATCGTTATAGACATTAGACCGCTGCAGCTTCTCCAAAAGTTGCGAATCGTTGCTGTACTTGGCGTTAATGCTGTCCCGTTCCGACTGGAATTCCGCCATCTTAGTCGCGAAGCCATTTCGCTCCCTCCAGAACTTCTCCTCCTCCTTATCCAGCTCTCGTGACTCCTCTTCTAGGGCCACGAGCTCCTCATCCAGAGCGTCCTTATCCGCTTCCAGTTTCTTTAGCTCCTCCATCGCATCGGCTCTGTCCCTTTCGGCTTTTTGAAGCGCTTCCTCCTGTGCTTTGATATCGTCTTCGCTCGGCTGATTGGCTTTGGCTTCTTTAAGATGTCTTACATAGGAATCTCTCTCGCGCGAAGCAACGTCCAGCTTCTTCTGCAAGCCCTGGACGAGCATCTCGGTGCATTCGACGCATATCGGATGGTCAATATCGGAGCGTGCTGACAGGACCTCAAAGAGACGGTTGACCCTATCCATCTCATCGCCTATTGGGGCTCCAGGGTCATCTGCAGTGCCTCTACTCGAGCTTGCGCGTCGTAGTGTCGTTGGTGTTGATGTTGACGGGGTCTCTGCTGCTTGGCTCGGGGGATTGGTGACCTGGGACTCGGTGAGATAGATAAAGGACATGGAGGAATCGCGTGGATGGCCTCGCTTGAACGTGGGCGGCCCGGTGTTTCGCGACACCCTGTCGAATAGCGACCTGCGCGCCTGCTCTTGTGGTTGTGCGATCGGCGGGGCAGGCGTGGGAGATTTCTTGAGGGTTTGCGGAGAGGTAGAAGCTTGATATATAGTGAGTAAGGGAATTTGCGACAAGACAGAAGTGGCACTTACAGACGAGAAGATCGTAGGCAGCTGGGTTGAGGTCCACGAGGGAGCCGTCCAGCCGAAGTGGCTGGCGGCATTTCTGGCAATTCATGATGAAGCTAACGACTGAGCATGCCTGTTGACGGTTCCAAATTTGCGTATGAGTTGGTAGACTGTGCGAAGGATCTATATATCGATATGGCGCGATGCGACAGTGATTGCGAGAGAGGCGATGATTGCATGTAAGGTGGAGGGTCTGGGCGGTGACGTTATTTAGTTACCTATGGAGTACTAATTAGGTACACTCGTGCCTGGCACCTGATCAAGCACGTCTGCAGGTCACACATCTGGAGTGGAAGCAATGGGACTGCCTTTTGCCTGTTAATGGTCTTGATACACTTTATTCCAATCATATGGTAATGTTCTCCAAAGCACAATCATATTAATATGTACCTAGGTAGTTAGGATCTCTAACGTTATTGATCGTTGACAAACATGCCGAAGCTACAGGGGCTAACCCACTGAGGAGCTGACTTGCTGACCCCGCCATTCCACTAACGTTAGTTGAAACCACTTTACGCGCTACACGACTCTAACGTTAACTAAATCGCGGTCAGGCGCGTCCAAGTTTCCGCAGTTGCTCCTCCAACCGTGGCTCGTCAAAAGAATGCAGGAGGAGCGATCCAGCGCATGCCCACCTGCCGTATCGCATCAAAGAAGATGACCTTAACGATCACCCGCAAACTCCAAGATTACGGATAGTTCCAGGTATTTCTACCAACAACACGAGAATGGAGCCTTCAACAAAGAGGCGACGACAAGGCTCCTCGCCTTCCGGACTTGGCCAAGATGACGACAAAGACGATGAGCTTGCATCTCACCCACAGGAGATATCTGTTCGTCGGGATCCGGATATTCAGTTTGCGCTCAAGCGAGCCAATGCCGACCGAAAACTCCAGTCGACAATGGCCCACATCATTGAAAAGTACAGTCGCGACTTTGAGGGTGTTGGCGACGAGATCGATATGGAAACTGGCGAGATTGTCGTTAACAATGGCCATTTGCGCAACATGCGCGATGAGGGAGATGTTGAGGGTCTTTGGGTAGAGGGCGACAGCAATGTTGACGAAGACGAAGGCATCTTGCTCGAAGACCTTACAGATGGCTACTCTGACGACCAGGAAGACGTCAATGAGGTACAAGACTCGCAGGCAGACTCAAGCATAAGGGAGCAGGTTTCGAATTCGCCTTCAAATACTAGAGATCCTCTTCCTGGTCCAGTTGTTGGGCAGGGAAACGAACAACCTCCATATGATGACCCAGATTCTCACAACAGCGCATTTGGCGATTCTCACTCCGGGCTTGGACCTCCATCATTTAGAAGCCATACTTTCCCTTTTGGCCATAGTGCACCACCTGCGCCTTTTAATCCATGGGCCATGATGTCTGGATTCCCCATGGGCGCTTGGGGCCGCGATGACATACCTCCGTATTACAATATGCCCCCTAGCATGCCTGGACCTTGGTTCAATGGGGGTAGATATGAGTTTCCTGCGGAGAGCGGACAAACTTCTATCTGGGGACGAGGATTCACCAGAAAGACAAAACGTGCTGGTTCAATGAAGCGATCATCAAAATACCCTGCTACACCCACTGGACAGCCGGGTAATACTCCAATAATCGAGGCAGACAGAGACCAAGACGACGACAAGACGGACTCCGAAGCGAATCGACAGCCAATACAAGAGCCTGTGACCCACGATCGAGTCATCAATGCCAGTGATGAAGACGACGACTTGGTCTTCTCCGGAAGTACTGATCCAACGCCTCTCGCCAGACTCAACTCTGCTCAGGTAGAATCAGTCCAACCCGAGAAAGAAAGCGCTGTGGTTGTTCCCACAGAAAACATCCTAAAGGAGACAGCTGGAAATGCAATCAAAGTGCCCCCTGACAATGAGGATATAGATGATGGAGGTCGCAGACGATCCGGCCGAGCCAGGAAACAAGCTGAATACATGGGAAAGATCTCCTGGTCGGATGCAAAGGAATGGCGAAAGTCGTGCCAGAGCTTGAGCATTGAACTACACAGAGCTGATCCTGCGAGCCGTCAAGAATTCCAAAGTGTCGACTACATTGACGATGAGCCGCTTCCGACTGGGGAATCTGTGCAGGAGAGTCAGTCAACGGTAGAGCAAAAGGGTTCAGAACAAGCTGCTCAGAAACGAGTCATCCCGGATTCTCAAGACACAGCCACCCCTTTCAACAGCAGCGCCCCTCAAGCATCACAGCCTAAGGTTCCCCCGAGTGAACCGCCCCCCGTCAGTCAAAGTATCCCGTATACTATGGATCTTTCCGATGATGAAGCGCCTCTGGTCCTATCAAGAGTGAAGCCGCTCAAATGGCAAGCTACAGCTTTGCATCCGCTCATATCCCCATTAGATTCTTCAGCGCCCCCATTTGCAGCAGACAAAAACACCAGCCCTAGGAAAGATAGCCATCACAATAACAATACGAATGCTGGCTCCAAGCCCGAGTCCAGTGTTGTAGCAGCCCTAGACACGGTTACTCAATCTTTAAAACGAAAACGAGGCAGACCAAGAAAGTCCGAGATCACAGCGAGCATATCACCTGTTGGTTCCACGATTATTGTCGAATTCGAAGATCCACAGCGTATGAAACGACGTCGTGGCAGACCAAGAAAATCAGATGCAGAAACTATTCCATCACAGGACGTTGAGGGTGAAGTCTTCTCAAAGACCTTACCAATCGATCAGTCGGAGCCTCCAAAGTCACAGTCACAGCCTGGCAAAGGAAGAAGATCATTTATGGAGACTCTTTCATTCCAGCATATCGACAATGATATTCCCACCATAAACCTGACAAGTGTACAGTCAAGTGAAGACGAGAGTAACAATGCTCACCTGTCTCATGAAGTCAGATGGCTACAGAAGACAAGACCGAAGGGCGCGCCCAGCCCAGAAGGCCAAGAGATGGCACCTGGTAGGCAACTGAGGTCCCGAGGATCAAAAGAGGAACTGCAGCCCGGGCAGTCCAATATCAAGCGCCCCGAAGAAGCCCCAAGTAACACACCACATTCCCCAGGAGAAACTGCCCCTCTGTCCAAGGACGACGAGCTTCCACCCAGCGTGCCCCAGAATCTTGCCCTCGAGGTATCATCAACACCGAAAAAGCCAAAAGACACCATCACAACAGACGCAGGAACACCATCCAACTCCTCTAGACCTCACACGCCTCGCCACACCTCCATCCGTACGGGTCACGCCCCTTCCTCCCGCCGCTCCCTCCTCTCCTTTGTATCCGACTCCGACTCCGAGACTGACCGTTCTCGCGACGAACTCGCCCGTGCCATCTCATCGACGTCTCGGAAGAAGAGCCACCGCTCGGGAACACAGAAACTCTGGCGATCAACTGCTCTGACAAGGGAGGCCCAGCGAACCCCTAGCAGGAAGCACGGTATTGAGCCGTCGAGCCCCGGGAGTACAATCAAAACGCCTGGTGGCACGGTCCGGACGTGCGGAGTGAATGGTTTTACATGTGATCGGGATTATTGCTTCACTTGCTTGGCATAATAAATACACTGCTGGGGAAAGGTTCCATTTGGGCTCACGACAACACTCTTATCACGATGAACCATATTAGTGCTTTGTATCTTTGCTCGATTACACCGCTACCCAAGAACCACTAAATGAAATAAGAAATCTTGCCAAATATAGAAATGATGATGCGTGTGCGTGTGCGTTGATGATTAGATATGCACCGACCCTCCGTCCTATAACACTCAGATCCCGGAACGCCGAAACCTCATTGTCTCGTCCACATCCCTCAAAGCCATCCATTGAAGCCATACAGGTTCCCCTGCTGAGATGACAGGGATGTAGCAAAAGTTCCTCCACGCTAAGCCGATTCGTTTGTCACATCATTATGCGAAGTACCATCACGCGGCCCGACCTAGACCTGTAGGATTACAGGCACCGGCCAAACGCCCGTCATACACAGTCACCGAGGGATACGACGGAAAGACGGCTGACAAGTTCTTTTCCTAGCAAGGGTATCCTATCAGGGGTGAAGGCCGACAGAAGTAAAAACCGCCGGTCCGGGGTATCATGGGTGAAGGGGATGCCGCAAGGTTGACAAACCACGGACAACAAGTATCGGGGAGCAAAGACCCGGAGCGCTTTCAAGGCTTGCCGGCAGTGCCGTTAGCAGCTGCCAGGTGCTGCTTGAAGACTTCGGGGTCGCGGACCGGGTTGAAGTAGGGGTGAGCCTGAGCCTCCTTGGCAGTGAGGCGTTCCTATATGAGCTATTAGAAAATGTGGGCGTGAGTACGAGTAGGGTATCAAAACAAACCTGGTGGTCATATCGTAGCAGCTTGTCGAGAAAATCAATAGCCTCGTTGGACACAAAGCGCTGGTTCTCTGAGGTGACAAAGCTGTGCCAGGGCTTCTTCTGGAATCGGCCTAGGATATCGTCGTACTGTGCATCCAGCTCGATCTCGTACTTATCGATGTAGTCGAACAGGTCGTCGGTGCCCAGAACCTTGGCGATCTTGACGAGCTGGTCCGAGTTGCTGTTGCCATGAAAGAACGGTTCCTTGCGGAAGATCATAGATGCAAACATGGCACCCAGACTCCACATGTCGAGGCTGTAGTCGTACTCCTGGAAATCAACCAAAAGCTCAGGACCCTTAAAGTATCGGGATGCTACGCGGACGTTGTATTCGGTACCGGGGTGGTAGAATTCGGCCAGACCCCAATCGATGAGACGCAGCTAGGAAATGTTAACGAGACTATCACAGACTGACACAGAATGGCGTGACCAACCTTTCGGTTCTCATGGTCGATCATAACGTTGTGAGGCTTGACGTCTCGGTGCATGATTCCCTTGCTGTGGCAGAAGTCGAGAGCCTTGAGGAGCTCGAAGATGTAGAATCGAACATCGATGTCGTTGAACTTGGGGTAGAGGCTCCGGAAGTCGGTGTTGTTGACATGCTCGAAAATGAGAGAAGGGGTCTTACTCTGGAGGTCGGTCTCTTGTCAGCGCTCCTCTTTGGTGGGTGGAAAAGCTAAGCTTGTAAATATAGCAGCAGCACGGGGATAACCAACCTGTGAATCTCTAACGACATCGAGCAAAGCAATGACATTAGGACCACCCGCAAGGTTCTGAAGGATCTTGATTTCACGCTTAATCTTCTTCTTCTTGACCGGTTTCAGGACCTTGACGACGCATTTCTGGTAGTTTACCACATTGATGCCCTCAAACACCTCAGAGTATTTTCCACGGCCTGTGTGCGCACACAAGGGTTAATGACTCAGCGTCAGAGACGGTTCGACGACGACGAGCATGTACATACCGATCTTCCGAACGACCTCGTAGTTCTCGAGGAGGCCCCAGCCTGCAAGTCTGTCAGCCGCGTAACCAAAGGGAGCGCGCCGGATGATGGAGCATACTGATGTTAACGCTGTCGTAGTCCCAGTAACTGCGGGGCATGTTCTGGTTGACATCGGCGTAGACGCGCGCCATGATGGGCAGAGGAGGGGGTGTGCGTCGCGAGGCGGCGACGCAGACGATACTACGGGTTCGATGGGCGCTGGAGGAGGGTATATCGAGGTCGAATGGTCGGAGACTCCAAACCTGGCGGAGGAGATATACAGCGAGGCGGAGGGAGGGACAGCCTCGGCCTTACCTATTCACCTAAGCACTTTGGGTGAAGCGAGAGGCTGGAGGAGGGTTTGCAAAATCAAGGTGGGATGCCCCCAGCGAGTCCTGGTGAGTCCAGCCCAAGTCAGCCCCATATTTGGCGGGCGAACTCGCTTTTGATTGGCTACCGCGCTTATCGGCCGCTCCGCGTCAAGGCATTGGGCGGCACGAGCATCACAAAGGAACGGCCTGTCACCAGGTTAACTTAACTTACTGTTCGCAGCAAAGATCAAGATAATAAAATTATCACTTTTGTAATTACAAGTAAAACACAGAGAGAAGATGCATGGATATTACACGTTTATACATTAATGGACGTATAGAAGGGCAGCCGAACTGTGTACAGACCGAGTCAAACATGTGCCAACCTGATAACCCTGCTTGGTTGCCCTTCTTCCTCGATGACAATGTCCAGTTCCTCACCGAGTATCCTTCTGTGCAGCCATGCGAGCCAGCAAATAACATCGAGTAATGAAAGCCTCTAATAAATATTATTTTCTACCAGTGCCAGCCATTCCGCATAGCTCGCTATGAGCTGATGCTCTTGGTGGATAATGGCATATCTAGCCTGAACCCACTGTCAGCATTCGGATCAAATCAAGGAATACGCTGTCTTGTTCGGGTACAAAGTCTCATCTTTCAGAGAGAAGATTAATTTCTCGACATGTCAGGGCTGTAAAGATGTCAGCATCGGCCGAAACCAATACCTCCTACATCTCCAGCCCTGATCCGACTAAGGATGACGATACGAAAGGTTTTCATCATGATGAGATTGGATAAAAGGGAACACGGCTGTAGCTTACCTATGTGCTGGTCACGCACGTGTGTCACCACATGATTTGTGATGCGTTGCTCTTTAACTAGATTTAATGCCGATTCTCTTGGTCGGAAGACGCAATCAACTCATCAATAACACCTTCAATCGTAGTCAAGCGAGTCTAAACCTTTGTCGACAACATCCCAGGTCCGCTTTCGCAAGTCGGGCTTCGGCTCAGGGCGTCCGCGTTTGGGGCCCTTCTTTTTCTTTCGCTTCTTGTTGCTCTCAAAACAGCCTGGCAGCGCGGACGTGGATTCGGACAGCGCAGGAGTAGGGGTATCATCGCTCATGTCCATGGCGTCATCTGACGATGCGGCTGTCTTTGAGTCGTGTTGCTTCTCTTGCCTTTTGCGAAGAGCTTCAAGCTCAGAGTGCCGAAAGATTTCGATTTGCTCATCCGTCAAAGTGCGCTTCACACCATCCGGATAGTAGCCTAGGCCATCGTCTTCCTCTTCCCAAGCGTCATATTGCGCATCCGCTTGGTCATACTGTTGGGTTGTCGGACGCACGAAATTGCTTCCAAAGGAGCCAACAGAGACCTGTGAGAAATGCGCATCATGGAAGGCAACGAGGTCGTCCTAGTGCTGTTAGCAGGTTGCACCATGATAGACGTAGGCCTTAAGGGGGCTAACTTTTGAAACGTTTAGGTTGCCATATTCGACTTGTCCGCTCACAGCATTTGGTTGCGGCATGTCTTGGGAATTGGTTCAAGACGATGCTCAAGGTTCGAGGTTCGCGATTTGGCAGGGTTGTTGTAAGACGCGTCCAAGCGTGGAGTTACGTCACGTGTCGTCAACGTGAAGACGGACCCCATGAACCAGTTCAATGAATGAAATAAGGACGAAGTAACCCTGCAATAGGCTTTGTATCCGTATCAAAATAGCCTTCATAAAAGCGGTGCAAGGGCCATGAAGTTGATTGGCCTCGTGGCCACGGTTGCATTTTTTATGCAGTCTTTCTTCAAGAAACAAAATAGTTGCCTGCAAACCGCAAGCTTACTGGGACCTCAAGAGTGCCAGGGCATTCTCAAAAGCTTTCAAAACTTGATCATCTAGAAGCTTGTTAGCGACTCGAAGAATAGACCGAGAGCTCAGCAGTGGGGCCTACAGTGCTCCTGCTTTCGTTCCATCCTTTCTTCCGAGAGGTTTACGAAGCGTCGCCGCGTCTGCAAACGTTTTGCAGCTCGCTCGTCATCGTGAGCTGCAGCTGCTGATGCCCATACTTTGAAGTACTTTTTGCACGCATTAGCTTTGTTGCAAAACGAGCAAGTAAAATTCTACCTTGGAGAGAGCTTCGGCTTCCTTCAGAATCTCGCGATCCCGTTCGTCGGCGTCATGCAAGGCGGCCTCGTATCGCGCCTCAAATTCGTCCCAGTCAAAGGGGTCGAGAACGCCGGGGGTATCTGGCGTGTCGGGGCTTGCCTGTTGCTCTCCATGGGGCTCTGGAGTCTTGGCTTTGCTGTGAGGAGCTCTCTGTGAATTAGACATGGTGGCTTCCTCGCTGCCGATGGGATTATTCTCGCCCTGGTTGAGATGGTTCTCGTTGTCTGTCTGCGGTGCCGGTGATGAAGGCATGTTGCACTGAATCGGGTTTGCGTCGCGTCTTAGTTATGCCTTATTCAAGTTTCTTTGTCGACCAAGCAACCAGGATCGCAGATGGGGACGTGCAATGCTAGGTAGGTAGTACTCAGCGTGAGCCACGGTCGACAATGTTCCACGGCCTTGAAAACAGTCGCGACTCGAAGTCTCCAGCCTCATTCAGGGAGTGCCTTGAGGTTGGACCATGAATAGCGAAAATGTGAATGGACGCTGATGATATCCAGTCAGGGCAGTGTTGAGTAACTTCCAGCAACGACTTCCATCCACCGCAATTGCCTGCAGTTAGCAAGGTACATGCTCAATAGAGCATCCTGGTTGGCTGCCTGCGTGGCTTGCTTCTGTTGCGCCACAGTTCGCTCACCTTACAGTCGACCTCGTGACTCGGCCATCGACCTCCAAGCCAGCAGTCATCTGCCATTAACCTTGAATCAATCTGAAGACGACATATAAATATGCAACTCTACTCTTCAACATTGCTTCCGAAGCGCTGAAAGTTGTCCCTCTCCTCATCTTAGGTCAAAGGGAATCACGATAAGCCTCTCGCTCAAGTGGCGAAGCCGGAGCCAAGGATGGACTGTGATATCTGCCATCGCGGCCATGACGCCAAGCGATTGCCGTTTCTATGCACCGTGGACGCCAGAAACTCCATCTTTGATGGTCGCATGAAGAACGTGCAGCTTCTCCTTGAAAATGAGGGCCTCCAGAAGCAGATCAGCGACCTTTTGGCAGACACCACTACCCCTACCAAGGATCGCAAGGACTCAATGCAGGCGCAGCAACGAATAGCCGAAGATAGGACAACCCAGATTCTGGCCGCCGCCGATAAGCTCAGGAATGACATCAAGGCCGCAAAGGACGAGATCCAGGCCAGAAAGGCTGCACTCTCCCGTCGCAGGTCCGATATCGCCGCTGTATCTGATGGCCTTGCCGAGCGCCAGGCAAAGCAGCAGAGAGATATGGAGAAGGCCGCCAACATGGTCAAGTATAGATGGTCTCGAGGGGCCGATGACATGGCTCGCACACGATCCTTCTTGTGCAAAGAGGCAGCTGGCCTCTATGGGCTCGGTCGTGTCAAGAAGAGTTCTCCAGCTCGGTATGAGTATCACATCGGAAAGATTCCGGTCGTGGATCTTACTACCATGAACTGTGAGCCACCCTTCTCTACTTTGTTCGACTATTATTGACATGTGCATAGCATTATCACCTGAGCTGATATCAACATCACTCGGCCACGTTTGTCAGATACTCATGCTTGCGTCTCATTATCTCGCAATCCGTCTTCCGGCTTCCATCACCCTTCCTCACCGCGATTACCCCCGACCAACCATCTCTAACCTGTCTAGCTCTTACAAAAATGGAGTTCCAGTCTTTCCCAGCCAGACTGGAGTGGCGACTCTGGCATTCAACGCCGAGGACCCGGACTCTCAACGTGTACCGCGGCCAAGGCCACTTTTCGTCGATAAGCCATTGCCACAGCTAGCTAAAGAGGACCCGGCAACGTTCTCCTATTTTATCGAGGGTGTTACTTTGCTCGCCTACGATATCGCTTGGGCTTGCAGCACTCAAGGGGTGCCGATTGGCGACAAGGCCTACTTCGAGGACATTTGTCACATGGGACGCAACTTGTACAATCTTCTCGTAAATCAGCAAACAAATGGCGGAAACATGTTTCCGATGCCTGTGGGGGCACAAAACGCGGAGAATCCTAACAAGGATGCCAATGGATCAACGAACCGGATGGGGCAGTTCTCGCATGGGACAACATTTCACTTCCTCGGCGGTGCTGAGGGAACCGAGTTCAGTAAGAGCTTCAAGCTGCCCAGCCCGATCAAGCTTGCAGATAAGCTCAAGAAAAAGTTACTCAGCGAGGCGTCTGTTCCTGACTGGGAGGTGCTGGAGGATGACGCATGGAAGGTCGAGGAGGGGCCAGAAGACGGGAAGCCGGTCAACAAAGACAAGCCAGCTGAGGATAAGAATTCTCCCCGTCGAGGCTCGAGTGGATGGATGAAGGTCAAGAACAGATGAGTATATATATACCTCCGAACATCATGTCGGTCATAAATCTATGATGACCACGTTGGCTTTCACTTATCAGACGTGCCTAGCCAGTCACTATGAGCAAGTCTTCTTCGGTCTTTGCAGTAAACAGCAATCTTTGGTCTACCTAGCTCGCATCTATGAAACATCAAACAATTTGCATGCCGCTTGTACGCTGTAGCCCCTTTTCGATCTCGAAAGTTCAAGCCTATCCCTGCCGGACTCTATCGTTTCCTTCCCAGCAACCTGTACAGGATCCTTGCTCAACATCACACCTCATCCTCAGTCTGGCCACCCTGTCGTCGCAGTTGATTCACCAGAGAGGCCGAGGATACAATCGGGATACCCTTCTTCTTCGCCCCAGGCATGCCCAGCACTCTTTGCGCAGTTTCTTCTGCTGACTCTCCCTCTTCGTTGATCTGCATGGGTGTTGTCGGGCTAGCAGAGATAGAGCCTCTGCGGAGACTGGTAGATGAAGCTGCCGAAGCCAGTTTTGGTGTTCTCCTCGGTTGCTGGAACAGCTGTGGCTTCCTTGCCTTCCTTGCCTGGAACTGTCTCTGAAGCTTCTCGAGCTCTCTTCGCTCGCGCTCTTCGGGAGTCTCGAGGCTATCAGCAGAAGGGGGGCCAGACTGAGGTGTCTGCGGTGGTTGCATCTCAGTTGGTGAAGCCGTGACTTGGTTACCTCCTGGCATCATGAAACCCCCCACGTTCACAGCTGGGACGTGTTCAGGCTCTGGTAACTTTCTGTGGAGTGCCTTAAGGGCAGCCCGTTCATAGTCATAGTCAGGAATCGCGGTGGGTCGCACAGAAGGCATGGTTGGACGCTCCTCTGCCGGCGGAGGGTTGGCTTCTGGAAGTATCAATCCACCCATGTCAAGAGTCGGAGTACAGCCAGTAGGAATTCTGCTGCTCCCGGGCCCTTCTGCTTGTGTATCGTCAAGGGTTGACCTCATTGAGGATACCTCCGGTGGCACCCTGCTTTCCCCAACAGTAAAGCCCATGGCATCTGCCAGAAGTAGAAGCCCCTGGGCCTCTGGATCACATGCAACGTCCTGTCTCTGCTCTTCTTGCACAGAACCGAGCTGTTGCTCTGGCTCTTTGCCCTTGTTCTCTGTCGGGGCTGTTGATGCTGATGAATCTAGCGCAAAAGAAGGGCTATCCTGGTCTCGGGAACGGCGAGTTCTGGGTTTCAGGATGCGCCGAGCAGAAAGCTGCTCCTGGGTAGCTTGTTCTGGCTCTTCGGGAGCTTGAGCCCGTGATTCAGCGGCAACTGACCAGTGAGGGATGAAAGGAGGAGAGGGAGATACGGGAGCAGCTGACGAGCCAATGCCGAATAGAGCTGGATCGATAGGGACAGGTTGGTCTTCATCGGGTGCGAAGGTATGATGAGTGACCTGATGCGGCCCATGCTCCTCATGAGTAGTGCTAGCTTCGCTGCTGGCCTCCAAGTATGTACGCAAGTCCTCCTCGAGTTGATCCTGCTCTTCCTGGGTCATGTCTTCGGATGTAGATGGCGGTTCATAAGGGGACAGGCTTGGAGCTGCAGCGTCTTCCTCGTCCTCTGCCATGGAACTTCCTTCGACTGGAGAAAAGGGGACTGACAGCGTCTGAGGCGCCTGCAAGTCTGTCTCTGCAACCGCAGCCTCGCCATTCCGAGCTTGGTCCTGTTTGAGGGGATTCTCTTCTGTCGTTTCAGGGACAGGCTGTAAGTGTGCATCGCCAAAGTCGGCCATTTCATAGTCTTCCTGCTGTGCGACGAGGAGTCGCAGTCTTGCATTCAAGTCTTGGTCCTGTTCTTCTGGCACATTGTCCATCGAGTCTTCACTATCAGGTGGAGCGCTCCCAGAGGCCATGGACAGACTCTCTTCATCACTGTCCTGCTGAACATGGTCTTCCTCCATGACGATGTCCTGTGCGTGTGTGTCCTCAACGTCCGTATCTTGGGCGTCTGAAGCTGTTGCCACACTCTTGTCTTTTTCTTGCATATCCACGTCAGATGGGGAGCTCTGTTTATTTTGGGGCGGCTTTTCTTCGTTGGATTCACCAAGATCGATATCCATACGGGTCTCCTGATTTGAACGCTCTTCGATATCATCTTCCTTCTGGTCGCTACCTGCACTCACCGAGTACAGATCATCGGTGTCCACCTCCATGGCCTGACTCGTAGAGGGTTGGGCTTCAGATACGGCAGGCTTAAAGCCTGGGGGTAAGGTAGAACGACCGATCTTCAAGGGACTGATGCCCTCTAAGGCCAGCCGGTCAAGTCGGATAAAGGCGTCAGCCTGAGCGCTGAGGGGCGGCTCTTCAAGAAAACTGCCCATGTTGTTGCCCATGGCCATGTGTTCAGCAAAGCTAGGGAACCATGGATCGTCTGTCACTTGTTCTGGAACCCTCTCGTTTGTGTCCCTTGAAGGGAGCAAAGGGTCTTTGTTCTCCTCGCCCTCGGCTTCTGGGTGAACTACCTCATTCTCCGGTTGTGGAGATGTAGGAGGATTATCTGGCTCAGGGATGCCAAACAGGCTCTCAATCCTATCCAAGAGGCCTTGAGCAAAACGAGAGTTGACAGGCTGCTTGGAGCGGACATTGCGCCGGTGTTTCTGTTTCAGAGTGCGAGATTGAGGGCTGAGAGGGCTATGAGGGCTATGAGACCGCGATTTGAAGATACCCCAATTGCGAGAAAAGGAATATGGAACAGCCAGGGGTCTGTTAGAAGCCTCTCCAGTCTCTTCAGGTACTGGGGATCCGGTCGTTGGCTGTTTAGTCTCGATAGCGGGGAGAGTCTGTCTTGGTCTAAAGAGAGGCGGTCGGCTGACTGGTGCACTCACGAAAGGGTTGACTTCCTCGGGAGTAGTCCCACTATCTTCTGGTGTCTTCTGGCTAGTCTTTGCTTCCTCGATGGGCTTTGGAACAGTCTTCTCCTCGGGAGTGGGTGTAGGACCTGGGAGCGTGGGCTCAGGGGTATTGACCTTTGTCTCAGTCTTGACCTTTGGCGTCTGAGTTGGTCGTTTTGCAAACTTTAGAGAAGGTCTAGCCTTGGTATCGGCTGTCTTTGTCTGCATCTCCTTGGTCGCCGGGTTTACCAGCTCAGTCTGCGTTCCATAAGAGGTATAAGCTACAGGGACAGCTCTCGGCGTCGCCATGTCAGTCCCATCAGCCTCTTCCGTCTGGGTGCCGCGGCTGTAGTAGGCGATGATCTTCTTTCCCCCCTTGAAGTCTGGCTCCAGGCCTCGGTTCCTGATAGTCGCGAGTTGAGGCGCGTCAGTGGAGCTCTGTTGAGGTTCTATCCTGCGAACACGATAGGGGTATTCGCCAGTCCGTCTGAAGAAAGAAGATATGCCATTGTCGCCGTCCTCGAAGTCCTTTCTGCTGGCAGGCTTTGGTTCATCGGTAGGCTTGGGCTCATCGGCTGGCTTTGCTTTGCTGGTTGAGTCAGACTCAGACTCGGCGGCCGCTTTCTGAGCCTCAATCTTTTGGCCTTGTCGCTCGCTTTCCTCCTCGAGTAGACGCTTCATTAATGCCTCGCCAGGAAGTTCCAGGAGATCCAGTTCGTGGTTTTCTCCCGATGGCTCGGGGAACAAAATCTCAAAGTCGAGATTTGCGTGAACATAGTCGTGAACGTAAACTCCCGTTTGCCGTATGATTTGAGGGATGTAAGTCACGGCATACCAGATATTCGGGCTGGTGAGTAGCCACCAAAGCCGTCGCATGTCGTCAAAGAATGATTCGACCTGGTACCTCGATTGATCATATCTCTCGCTCCAGATCAGGGGAGAGATATAAAGAACCAGGAACAGCAGGATCTGCGTCGTAACCACAAATGTATTGGTGCGAACGAGCCAGGAGAAGTGGTAGAGGACCAGCAACCACCAGAACCAAGACGGGATGTTTCGAAATATATAGAATGCTAGCCAGGGGAGGGAAATGAAGATGCTGTTGTATTCTGGGTCAAAGCATGTGTGGATGGTGAAGGGGACGATGAATTCACAGCCGTCCCTCAAAGGCAGCCAGAACCACAACTGGTCGTTCTGCATGATGAGACTGCGATCGATGTCTGTGTCGAATGTTGGATATATAATGTAGCTTCAGAGCTAGTGATTGAAGGGTTGTATAGATGAAGGTGTAGAAAGGGTCGAGATGTATAAGTAAGTGTAAGGAAATCAAGTCTTCGAGACCCTGTAGTTAAGGAGTTGCGAGGATATAAATATGGAGGGAGTGGCATTGCCATTGATGGAAAGAATACAATAGAGTCAAAGCCAAGGGCTGATTGACTCATTTGTCTGAAGATGCGATTGTTCAGTCGAGTCTGTTTGTTATGAACAATAACTGCGCTGGCAGTGAGTGAGTGAAACAAACAAAGGTGAGTCGAAAGTGAAGAGAAGCTGCACTGCTCTGCCAGTGTAAGTGTAAATATCGTCAACAAGCTCACAAATGATTGTTCAATAAGGTAACGTTATGTAAGTCACTATTGTTCAAGCAGCTGTTCAAGCACTTACAGTGTCACACATCAGAAGACAAAGAAGACCTTTGTTCAATATCGCAAACAACCATCACATACATTCAAGTCAAACAAGGTATCTATGCATCTCCAGACAACGCCAATGCCTCGCATCTCATCACATCACATCACATCACATGTGTTCCCTGTCCCATCATCACTCATTAGTTAGGTGCTGTGCTGTGTCCAAGCTGTTTGACCTCAGCCTCGCTTTACTTCCTACCCCTGGCAATCAATCTTGCCTGCAACTCGCCCATTACTTCGCTCCAGTCCTCTGCTCCCGCGCCCACTACGTTGCCAACCTTTGTTCCCAGGAACTCGGCAACTTTCGATACGTTGAAGTTCTCTCCGTACACGACCTTGGCCCCATGGGCAATGGCTACTTCGAGTCCTTCGGGGCTACTTTCGCCGTAGAGGTTTAGCCTGATCTCCAGCCGTGTTTCCAGCGGCACCAGCAGCAGAGAAGTCACGACGGCTATGCTCGAGTCCGACGTCTTCTCGACAGTCGTTGGGAACACGGCGTTGAGTCGGCCGACCTGAGATGAGACCTTGTTGGCCTTGTCCCAAGCAAGGCGTACAGTACCCAAGAGGTGAGATACCTCGGTTCGGCTCTGGGGAAGCGCACGAACGTGGTCCCGTATACACTGCAAGAAGAACTCCTTTTCGGCAGTCTTTGGGAGCGCATCACGCTCTCGGGCATCAGCGATATACCATAGATCGATCGTTGAGTTGGATTGGTGAGTCTGGAATGAGGCAATGTCGAACACAATCTCGATCTCACGCTTATAAGCCATGGATAGGACGGTGCCCGAGATCCCCGTCACTGCCCAACCGTGTTCCTTCTCAATGGCGTTCACACGAGCTGGTGAGCGAGTTAGCTGCTGCGCCACAAACCACCCATCAAAGAAGCATACCTTTGAGGTTGTTAACCTCCGTGCTCGTCCAGCCGCGGCACTCCTCTCTGATCTTCTCAGATTCCCTTATATCCTCCACGCACTTGTGTTTCTGACCTGTCAGGTCCTCGACTTCGACTTCCGACGCTTGGAACTGCTCCTGGAGCTCCGCGATGCGTTTCTTCTTATGCTCAATATCATGGTCCAGGGATGACAACTCCTCGCGGGCAGTCTCGAGCTCAGATGGATCACAGTCAGCAAGCTCTCGAGCAACCTCCTCGAGGTTCTCACTCTCCTCCACGAGAGACTGGTAGCGGGCCATGACGGCGGGCAGCACAGAGTCAATGAGGCTCTTTTGCTTGTCCAGAGACTCTTTGTCCGCTTCCATACCCTCGTCGATCGTCAGGAGACCCTGCTTCAGGCCATCCTGTAACCTCATTCGCCACTCATACCACATAGCCTTGCTCAGAAGTCGGGCGTGGTTCTTGACGTTCATGAACTGCTTATCCATAAGAGTCTTGATATCGGGCGTAGCAGCCATGTACTCTCTGAACAATGGCGGATTGTCTTCAAAAGTGTCGCTTTCGATCTCTTTGACGATTCGCCGGCCTTCCGATATGTACTTCTTCAGCTCACGACAAGAGTGTTGATACAGCTCCAGCATCGGTACAGTGCAAGCTCCAGCAACGACGCACCGCTCAAGGGACAGATTTTCCTCGCCTTCCTCCAGGAAACCGTTGTCGAGGGTTCCGGGGGCTTGCGTGTGCCGCCGCTTAGTAGTGGTTAGTTCCATAAAGCGAATGGATGTCATGTTAAGGAATTCCTGGAGATGTATGCGTTCTTCGTCGGCATCGGCTTCGGCCTCGGCCTCATCCTCAAGCTGACCGGCGTCCTTGACGGGCGATTCGTCGAAGTTCACCACATGGCCTGCCTGGTCATCTTCAACATCTTTGAACCGTCCCTGGTGCCTCGGGGTCGTTGCTGGCTCAGGTCTCTCGGGCGATGACAGTGTAGGTGTTGCGCTACTGGGTTGCAAGCTCTTCCGGAATGACAGCTTAAGCCTTCCGGTCGTTTCTGACTTGGAAGGGGGCTGCTGCAGTCTGACATTCTTGACCGGGCTGCCTTGGTGGCCCTTGAGTCTCTTGACGCCATCGTTCTCCTCAGCCTCCTCCTCATCGTCCAGCTCGTTGGGTCGCTTTCCAAGGATGCCTCTAGCACTTCCAACGTGAAGACTCTTGCGGCCCTTTAGGGGGTTTCGCTTCGGACTTAGACTGTCGATCATCTCTCGGAGGTTAAGCGTGGCTTCAGCACCATCAGCCTCTCGTTCTAAAATCTTCCTACGATTCTCCTTATCCTCCTCCTCTTGATGTTCCTTGTCTACTTCATTTGCCAATTCTTTGGGGTCCTCAAAAGAGACGCCACGCCTTCCAGGGACAAACTCGTTCGCTACGTCGCCGATGGACCCACGGCGATCGAACAGCGCAGCAACCTGCGGAGATCCCAGCCCAGGTCTATCAACGCCTAACCCAGAATGTCGGCGTTGGGGTGTCAACACAACTGTGGGTGTCCTATTTCCATTCCGGGAGTTGTTGTGGAAAATGCCCATCTTAGGGGTAGCCTTAACCGGGGACGGGGTCCTGGAATTGGGCCTTGGGGTGGCCTTGGCAGATGATGGTTTTGTGGGAGAGACAGATCGTGAGTTCCGGAGCGAAGATCTAGGAGTCGTCTTTGCCGGCGATTTCGTGGTTTTGGGCGTGGCTTGCTTGGCAGACCTCGGTGTCCGGGTCTTGGGTAATGTCTGTGGCGTTGTTGATGCCTCCCCAGGGGAGGGTGTTCTGGCTGTCCTTGTCACGGATTGAGGCGTTGAGCTTTGAGGTTCAACGCTGCGACGTTGCAGGTCTTCCGCGGGTGCAGAAAGGCCCGGACTAGTTGTCTCCCGCGGCTTCTCGATAGCCACTTGGGCTTCGGGTTGCTGGTCTAATGTACTCTCGTCAATAGCGGCTTGGAGGACATCATCCGGATTGTCCGGCATATCAGCCTCTTCCTCCATTATGCGCTTGCCCAGGTTACGCGGGTTGCCTGTCACGTTATGGAGAATGCCGCCAATGGCAGTGGTTATGTCCATACCCAGGGTGAGGTTGGTATCGTCGTCGCCGTTGTCGTCTTCTTCAACATCCGCCGGCTGAGCGAGGATTTGACCGACTGCCATGGTCATATCCATTGGGGCATCGTCCTCATCTTCATCCTCTACTTGGTTGACCGGCTTTTTCTTAATGCCCAAGCTCTTCCTCTTCTTTTGTGACAAAACTCCGCCAATGACTTTGGTAAGCTCCATCGACATGTCCTCGTTATCGTCCGACTCATCAGTCTCTTCAGGTGCAGGATGACGAATGCCACCAATTGCAGTGGTGAACTCCATGGTAGCCTCTTCCATAGGAGCATCATCCTCATCATCCTCGTGATCTTCGGGATCCGGGGAAGGCTTTGACTTTAATGCCTGGTTATGATTCACAATCCCACCCAATACTCGAGTGACGTCCATAGACATGTCTTCATCCGGATCAGTTTGTTGTGTAACGGGAGGCTTGATGATACCCCCCATCGGGCGCGTCATATCCATGTCCATGTCCATGTCCATGCCACCGGTTTCTGTAGGATCATCGTTGGCATAACTAGATTGCGCTTGTTGGACCGGAGGATGTACGTTTTCTTGATCGTTGGCGGCAACATTTTGCTTGTTTGCGTCTTTACCCCAGCCGAACGAGGGGATGAACTCCTCACCATCATCGAGTCCATCATCACTATCGTCCTCTCCAAGGCGCTGAGTACCAGCCCTTCGCGCAGCAAGTCTGAGGACTTCATCCAGGGTGGACGACTCTCCATCAGACTCTACTGATCGGTCTGATGCAGCAGTAGTGCCGGTCACTTCGTCGATACTCATCATTGTTCCATCATCTGACTCGCTGCTAGAGCCGTCAACTTCGCCGTCATCCTCGACATCAGCGACCTCTTCGACCGCGTCTGCAGGCTCGGAGTCTGAACTATAGACTGTCGATGTAGCAGTATCATCTTGTGGATCGTGAAAGTTGACTGGTGGAAGCCCGGAACTTCTGCGATGCGTCTTCTCCTCTTGATCACTGCTTGCACTTTCGGCCGAGGCTCCTTGCCGGGATGCGGCACTGTTTGAAAAGGCAGAATTCCTCCTGGTCGAGTCTGTGGACGTCGTCGAATCTTGCATGTATTCGACCTCGTGGAATGTATGAAGGGTTGCCTCGGCGGCGAAAGACACGCGACGGTTCGCAAGAGACTTGCGACGAGCATCGCGGCGCTCTCGCTCCTCTCGTTCTCTTGCTGCGGCTTGTTGCTCCTCCTCTGTCTTGACTGCGATCTTGGAACCATTGGAATCAGCGCCAGCCTGAATCGCGGCGGAGACATCTTCTGTAGGCTCATGGAAGTCAATCAAATCTGGCTCCTTTGGTTTCATAGGTGGTATCTCGGGAATAGGAATAGCCGTTTTGAGAATGGAGCGCGGGGCTCTCGATGGGACAGCAAGAGACTGTGCTCTGTCAGATAGTTGTAAGAGGTAATCAACGGTCTTGACTTACTGCGCGCCTGTTCCCGTTGGCTCTTTTGAGGGCATCCAAGCCACCTGGACCCAAGCTTTTGCTCCTCGACTTCTTGCGACTCGCCGCCAACGAACTGGTGACGTCGGTAGTCGAATTCTCCTTTTCGATTGCTTTTTGAACTTCGGTATGCGCGCCGATAGACCTGCGCGTGCGCCTCGTGGCGGGCACAGTGACATCAGCAGCAGGCGCCATTGTCGGTGGAGTTGCTGGATATAGTCAAAGTGAAGCCAACTCCAGCGATGAACGCGACGGCGATAAAGTGGTAGTGGGCTGTATCGCGACGGACCGTGTGTTTGTTTACTTTGGCCGCCAGTAACAGGGGAGATGGTCCACTTTTATCGATATCGACGTTATCGTACACATACGTGCCCACTTTCACGCAAGCCACGGTGCTGCTCACGTGAGATGCAATTCCCAGCCACACACATCAGCCACCGAGGCACTCGTCTAACTTACCTAAGCTGAGTCTCCCCCCAATTTTTGCAAGCCCTAAGTCCTGCACGGAAAATCTGGTGTGCGATTTTGCCCTACTTCTCCATTCTCGAAAAACTGCCCTCCGACGCAGCCAGTCTCAACCTCGCCTCACCCAGCTCAACCTACGACACGCCCTCTCGTTACGGTACCTCCCCGAGAAGGATCATTCAAGATGTCAGTCTGAACAACACCAACGACCGATATACGATGCCCGGAACGAACGCGTCGCTAACATCTTGATCAGGGCGACCGAGTTGACCGTCCAGTCGGAGCGTGCTTTCCAGAAGCAGCCCCATATCTTCCAGAACTCGAAGTCCCGAACCAAGAGCACCCGACCGGGTAAGGGTGGCCGACGATGGTATAAGGACGTTGGTCTGGGTTTCCGAACCCCCGCCACTGCCATTGAGGGAACCTACATCGGTACGTGCGACAGATGGAAAGCGTTGGCTGTTGGTGCAGATGCAGAAGAGTGAATGAAGCGCAATGCGGGACATCTCGAGAGATGCGAAAGCCACGTTGGCTAGGCTAGGCTCAGAACAACATGGACAGCGGGAGATATGCAAGTTGGAGCGCATTACTGACACAGGGTTTCTACAGACAAGAAGTGCCCCTTCACCGGCCTCGTCTCCATCCGTGGCCGTATCCTGACCGGCACCGTCGTTTCCACCAAGATGCACCGAACGATCATCATCCGAAGGGAGTACCTCCACTACATCCCCAAGTACTCCCGTTACGAGAAGCGACACAAGAACGTCGCCGCTCACGTCTCCCCCGCTTTCCGTGTCCAGGAGGGTGACCAGGTCACCGTTGGCCAGTGCCGACCCCTCAGCAAGACTGTACGTTGGAACGACGTCGACCCGCGATGAGGAAGTCTGAAAACGCTAACATGTCCAAGGTCCGATTCAACGTCCTCCGCGTGCTGCCCCGAACTGGCAAGTCTGTCAAGAAGTTCAGCAAGTTCTAAATATGAACTCTCTACTGGCATTTTTTTTCGGCGTGATAAGCATCAGAGGAAATGGGTCGTTTCCCCTGAAGGGTCGGGCACCGGAAGTTGCGTTGCAAATGGTTGTGCTATAGATGCAATCGCGAATAAAAGGATTCATGAAGACAATTGTTTGGGGCTCATGGTTCAATCAGGCGTGATATGGGTAGGAAAAGGGTCGTCATGATCTCAAGATTACGTTCATACCTTTGACTATTCACCGACCAAATAACGCCTACCTAGTGAAGACCTATTGCTTGAGTTGTGGTGCAAGTGTAACTATGTATGGGTTATTGACGTTCTTGAAATGCTCAGACTGGGCCGAGCCAGTTCATTTTGATGCGGATGTTGATTGTATTACTGCATGATGCCAGGTGTATGAAACGTGATATGCACAACTTATACAATGTTGAGAAACTGCGACATTTGACTATTATCTTGTCTCATGCGAACAGAATCAATTGATGTCAGGATGAAGTGGTTGATAGCCCAGTACGGTGCACAGTGCGTTGTCTGTAACCGCACCTCCAGCTCATGGCAGTTGAAGGAAGCTCCATTGAAACTTAAGCGCTGATCGAATATAGAGCCAAGCTCCAGACCTCGCACCCATAATCCAGCGGTTAATCCTTGCCCTCGAGATCCGATATTGATACAGATCCTCGCTGAAATGGGCTGGATATCCTCCATCCTCGGCACCGACAAATCGGCGGATCCTCTAGGAAAACTCGATCCCAGTCTCCGCGACTTTCTCGAAAAAGAGTCTCCCCTCAAATACCCAGCAAAACAGCCCGCGACACCCGCAAATCCTCCTCCAGAAGCTAGCCATGGCGAGTCCACGGTAGCAACGAACGAAGGCGATAGATCAGCCGTCCCCTCGGCGAGTTTATACCAGGATGGACGATACGCCCACCTCTGGAAGAACTACCAACCCTTGGCCGAGATCGAAGCCGAAACTGCGACCGATCATGAGAAGTTGATGAGCGTTCTCGAATCCTACAAGGAGAGGAAGGTTGCTATTGGCAAAGCGGCATTAGAGAACTGCGCGGAGCAACAGGAGGAGTGGGTGAATTGCATGAAGCACGGAAGCTGGGAGGATCAAATGCAAATGTGTCGGCACCAGGTCCGACGGTTTGAGCGATGCTACATGATGCAATCGGTACGACTACCTTTGCTCGGGTTTACCAGCTGGCGCTTGCATGTCACTAACCTCTCGCATAGCGATTCCTTCGAGCACTGGGATATGGATCGGTGGTAGGCAGGGCAGCGGCCGTGGAAGAAGACGTCCAGATGCACGCCGACTCGCTCTATCTACGAATGATCAAGCACGAGGAGGCGGTGGAAAAGGCCAAGGCTGAAGGACTGCCCGCCCCAGTCTTTGAGTCAACATTACCCAAGACCAGGGCCGAGGCTGTTGCGCCCACCGATGAGCTCCAGCAGCAGTGGAAGGAGAAGCTCGAGAAGCTCCCGGCCGAGGAGCGGGCGGTGGAAGAGGCTGCGCTGCGGGCAGATCTCCAGGCAAAGGCCGAGGTTGCCGGGAATGTGCAGAAGATCTGGGACACGCAGGCGGAGCAGCGGAAACAGAGACAGGCGCAGGGAAGCTCGACGTTTGGGGACTACCTTGCTTCGCTGTTTGGCAAGTCTGGGAAGTAGACAAGGTGTTGAAAAGGTGGGAAAACTTAACTTATGTATGATTTTTTGTATAACAAAAGGGGAAGCTTGGCTGGCTTCAGACGTTGAGACTGTGAGACCTGACCCAGTCTTGGGTGTCGGATAGGAGCACGACTATTAACGATATGGGTTGTTTATTGTGTATATGACGTGATCACGATGTTCATAGTCGGTTCTTGTGAAGTTCTTCGTCTTCTACCGTTTTGTTCCACATGTTTCCGTGAAGCATACCAAGAGGGTTGGTACCCTTCGCTTACACATGATGATTCAGTTATTTCGGGGATTTTCCTCGATACATACGATTTCCTTACAAGTCAGATATAACATAGTGTCGGACGGTATACATACATACTCTAATTGCAGGCAGCCATATCCCTTTAGTTGGTCGATATTAAGCTCTTGGAACAATTCAATGCAAGCTGATGCTATCTTCTAAGTTACCCTACACAAAAAGGATGTAGAGAGAGCGCAAGCATCACATCTTAATCACAATTTTGAAAGTTTTCTTTCATCAAAGCACATGGTTGCGTGGTCTAGTTGGTTATGGCATCTCGTTAACACCGAGAAGGTCCGCGGTTCGATCCCGTGCGGAACCATTTCTTTTGCCCCTTGAGGCCACTGATTGCTTTTTGAATTGATCGTCATCTGTTTAGTTTCTCCGTGTAAGTTGGTTGTTGGTTGGCATTGGGCCCGAGTGCCTCTTCCCCTTTTGCTATTCCTTTGAGTTGTGCAGTGATATAGTAATAGTAGAGCTGTTATTCCTAATGCAGGTAGTTAGCTGTCAATGAGGCTAGCAACCAAGAGAACTACTGATAGGCCGTATAGCCATGAGATTAACGAGATTATTCATTGCTTCATTGGATATCGTCACAGACGCTATCGTCTAAGGTAACCCAAACACCCTCTTCGATTCATATCCCTAGCCGAGCACCTAGCAGCACCCCTCGTTACAAGCACAGAGACCACAGCAGATCTCGCATCCCGCCTCTTCACCACCTCGCATGCCCATCTCAGGCTGGGGCTCGACAGACTGGTTCATGTTAGTCCTACGTGCCCTCCACGGCGTTGGATGAAAACCTACAGGCTGCTGTGTGACAATATCCCCATCAGCCGTCATGGGGGCTTGCTGGGTAGGTTCCATGGAGGCAGGCATAATGGGATGATGGGCGATTGACGACGAGAGTAGGAAAAGACAGTTATGTACGAGCTTCTGACTTGGAGTGAGTGCACTGTTGCAGCAGACGGCTTTCGTCACCGGACGTCGTCTCTTAAGTAGCCAAGCTGTGGTGTTTCATCTAGTTAACGTTACTTGATTGCACCGTGACCGCGTATCTCTCCCTCCCAAGGCGAAGCAGCTTGCGGTGCCGAGTTGCCGGTGGCTCTCCGTGTCCCGGGCCATCCTACGGCTCCTCCCGTGGCTTGGATGCCGCAGAAGGGGCCTAGCCAGGGAATTATGAAGCTCTGGACAGCTCAAGCAACGGCAAGCAGGCTCCGAGATGGGGTCGTCGTGCGTAGTTGATTCGTCCAAGTAAATTTATTGCAGACGTCAGCCATCGACGGCAAACACCTGCCGACATATGCGGTGCCGAACTTCCGAGCTCCACACCGATATTGGAAGTTTACAGAGTACGACGACGTGGAAAACGGACATGGGATTAATGCAACTGAATAGCTCTTGCAAGGCTACATATGATAAGTTATAATAGACATGTAAAGAGTCAAACGAATAACCAAAACCACGGGGATAGATATTGCCAAACAATAGGTAATGGTGTCAGAGAACCGTTCAGAGTTGATATTGGAATCGACACAAGTAATGCGAAGCAGATTGAGCGCTGCAGCACAATTATTTGTCAAGAGACAGAGTCAATCGTCAAAAAAGACAACTTCAGCTGCCAAAAGACACAGTGTTCCGTTGTACACCACCGCCGTGCCATCTCTGAGGCTATGCTCACATACGACAGGTAAGTCTGTTAGCAGGTCTAAACATCAGCTTGCTCGAACGATGGCCTAGTCACGAATGCCAATCACAGCAGGCAGCTCGAAGCATGAGGTCAACCATCGATTTCTGTATCGACTATTACCTCCATCCCACAGCGTTGGAGCCGTGAGCACATCATTATTATTTTTTAGTGTTTTGAGAGACGAGCAGCCCTGAAGCGACTGACGCGCTCTTTGCCTCCATCCGCCTCATCCAGGGGCTGGATAGGAGATTCATCTTCCTTGAGGAACCCACCTTGTCGCTGGATGAACTTTTTGCGCATTTTCTGGTATTCATCAGCGACCTCATCATGGATCATGTCATCGTCGAATTCATCGGGCATGCGGGGGGCAGCGCTGGAGTCGCGCTCAACTAGGATGTCAGCTATGGTTGTTCCTTCGGGGCCGGTAGGCGCCGTCGGCCGATCCTGATCCATGAACGTGGCAGGGACGTCGAGAGGGCCTGGTGGAACACCCGAGTCCCTCGTCTTCTTGAAGCGGGATGGTTTGCGGCTCGACTTGGTATCGGGAGCCTTAGCAGGGCCAGAACGCTCAACGATGTCGCTCAGCGGTTCGACTATGGGTTCCTTTTCCTCGACGGTGGCCTCCCTCACAGGGAGAGCAACACTTTCATCACCAGGGGAAATTTCGAGACTTGAGGCGAAGCGAACTCCCTTCTTGCCGTTGGTCAGACCGGGTTGCTTCTCCCTGATGTTTGATTTGGTGGGTGCTGGTTTTGATGCTGACGATGCTGGCTCTTGGGTTTGCTTGACGATAATGCGACCAATGCCCTCGTCACCCGGAGCTTCTTCGCCATCATCATCATCATCATCATCATTGACGTTTTCGGTGAACCGCGACTTGATGCCGAGCTTCTTCTCCAGCTCAAGCATTCTTTGACGGTACGTATCTGTCACGACCCTGCTGGTAGTTCGGCCGTACTTGTCTTCATCATCTTCATCGAAACCCTCATCGAGGTCGTAATCATAGTCGTCGTCATCTGAATCTCCCTCTTCGAGTTGCAACTCAGCAACAACGGCACCCACTTCGCCCGAGTACTCGAGCATCTGCCGGCGCAGCTCTGCGTCTTCATCATCTTCATCTTCAGGAATAAAGGGCTGCTCGCTGTTGAGCCTTTCCTGCTCCTTGGCGTCATCCATGATCTGCTTGACACGTCTGGCGTTCCAAGAGATATAGGATGCAGGGCCGTCTTGATCCTTGGTATCGGCAGCAAAGGACACTCCTCTGCTGGAAGGTAGTTCAGCTTGCAGAGATTCTTTGATACGGGAAGCAGATGGTAATATTTCAACTGCAGGCTGCTGAGAAGCGGGTTGTTGTGGTGCATCCGGCTCGTTTTGCTTTGGGACTTCCTCCTTCGAAGACGACTCGCCCTCTTCGAGATCCGTTACGCCTACTTTTTTGAGGGCCTCTTGGACTTGAGGCACGGAATCGCCAGGTTTGTTGAGCTGGTATGAGACTACATTATCCTCATCGTCAAGCTGCTCAACAATTTCGGTAATTGGCAGCCCCTCCTCGTTGTTGGCGTCAGGCTGGCTGACAGCCGTGGCCGCGGCAAGCTTGGTCTCTTCCATTTCGATCTGCTTCTGCAGAGTCTCGATATTCTTGGTGACATAGTCGATGCGCCGGTCCAGAACGTTTATGATCTGCTCCCTAGATTTCTGCGTCTTTCCACCAAAGATATCGTCGATCTCACGGCTGTTGACAAGCTCGCCCTCGAAGCCAACCTGAATAGTGGCGAGTTCTGTGCCACTCGTCTCGCACACTGCTTCGACCTCTTCTTTCAGAGCCTCGTACTCAGCATCCCAGGTCTGCCAGTGCCGCAAGGCCTTTTGTAGCTTGCTGACGTTTTCCTTGTCAAAGCTGTCCTTGCTCCCCGACATTTTGCTGGTCTGAGGTAGCTCCCGAGAAAGCCGATGGAGTGAGTAGAAGATGTGAAACTTATTATCAGGGGGGGTGTAAAAAGTGATGATGAGTGCTTGATAAGAAATATAGACATGGGTGGGTCCAGAGTTTCACGGATCAACTTCGGCTAACTTCAGTTAAGCTTCCCCCATCGTCATGCATGTTTCGCATGTGAGAATCGATGTCTTAATTACTCCGTAGTGCCGCTTGGATTCAAGACATCAGCCTCTTATTGGGTCGTATACCAAGTAGCAAAGGCGCATTTGACATGAGGAGCGATCTGTAACTTAGCATGGCGCGATGTAAGAAGGATGAACATCAAACCGACTTGGGGAACTTATATAAAAGCCGCCTGGCGTTGATGCGAGTCGAGCTCTATCTCTGGAGCCTCACCTTTGCCAATGGCCATAACAGAGGACAACAGCACCAAGAGGCTTGAGGCCAAGTGCTTCTGTGGCTCTGTTCATTTCACGGTCGATGTGCCTGCTTCATCAATTCCATTCCTCACTCATCTCTGCCATTGCAGTCTCTGCAGATACGGCTCTGGTGCACCCGCCATCTTTCACACTCACTTCCCCATTGGCATTGTCCCTACGTTCGTCGCGCCCTCTTCAGAGAAGAACATAACGAGTTATCTCATTGGCGATAAAGTCGCATCATGGAACTTTTGTTCGACCTGCGGCTGCCACATTGCAAGCATCGGACTCGAACATGGAAACTGGGTGCCCGCTACCTCCATCTTCATAAACGGCCCAGAGTACTTTGACGTCCGCAGGCACATCTATAGCAAGTCGACAAAGGATGGCGGTGTCGCCCAGGCTCTGACGCATACCGGGGGCCGCGAGTTCATTGACTGGAATCCTCCAGAAGACAGCCCAGATGCCAAGATAGTCGAACCCAAACCAGAGATTGGCGACGATGGCAAGGAACGTCTACGTGTGGAGTGCGAATGCAAAGGTGTTTCTTTTACCATTTCGCGCCCAACCCAAGAGGTTATCGACGACGAATTCACCTCTCAATTTGTTTCTCGCAGGGACAAATCGAAATGGAATGCCACATTCGACGTGTGTGACGATTGTCGCCTCGTCAATGGCACCCACGTCGTGGGATGGACCTTTGTCCCCCTCTCAAGCTGTGAGCCTCGCATCAAGGAAGACCTCCTCATCGGCACAGCCAAGACGTTCAGGTCATCAGACGAGGCTCTGAGATCGTTCTGCGGTACCTGCGGCGCAACCGTCTTCTTCTCTCACAATGACCGAAGGTCACCGGACGGGCAGCAGCATGTCGTTGATGTCGCTACAGGTATCATCAGAGCGCCCGAGGGTGTCATGGCCGAAAATTGGCTCACCTGGCGCGCAAGGCTGTCATGGTTCGACAGTGGGAAGCGGTACGATAAGGACTTTGCGGAAGCGCTGCAAGAGGGTATGAATAGTTGGGTGAAAGAAAGATACGGCGTGGTTGAGGATTACAATATCGGTTGAAAGCTCCGAAGGCTTCGGATGACGGCCGAGAAATGATGCATGAGAGGAGTATTGTGGAGTGAATATACCGAGATTTTGCGGTAGGGGAGAGGCAGCGATGTCATGTCGTGCTCTAGCGATGAAAGTATCACAAATAACGACTACGAGTATCGATTTTGTCCCGTTGAGTCTTCTTTTTTAACAGTAGCCATGTTGGTTAGTAACATTAGCAACAACTTACAACGGTCTCGCTTCCGAAAGGCTGCGACTAAAAGCTGCTGGCGCCGGATCAAGGCCGACGAGTATTCGGCATCATCGATTCAGAGAGAAGAGCTTCGACTTACGTTAGTGTAGAGCAAGAATATCGAGAATTCTAAAGGATCAAATCCAATACTTCCAATGATCTGAAGCTATTGTACTCCATAACTTACTGGCTCTCTCATAATAAATCGAAAGCACAGCGTCGTCGATCACGAGCGGATTACCCGAGCTTTCTGCGAATAGTCACAAAGAGAGACATTTCACTTCCTCCAGTCACCAAGAACTCACAAAACCGCCGCTGAATTCGATGCGTCATGTGTCGTGGCGAGCTATCAGACAACCTTTCAGATTCATAGCAGTGTCGAGAGCCTCTCTGTTCACCATGGCCTCCTCAAACCGGTCCTACAATGTGAGAAACCCCTCCCATGCTCACATGAAAGCCAGACGATGAGTTACTGACCCTGGCTATAGGATGCCATTGATGCGCTCAACTCACTTCAAACACCGTTTGACATCATCGAGGCTCGCCGGAAGGCTGGAATCAGGCCCGATGCCGTGTCCATCAAGGAGATGAAGACGTATTTGCATCGCATAGGCTATACCGTGAGACCGAGCCCTTGTATACACACATCAGTAGAATGACAACTAACACAGCCAACAGCCATCCGACCTAAATCGCCTCAATATTATACACGTAGCGGGCACAAAGGGTAAAGGCAGTACCTGCGCCTTTGTCGACTCCATCCTCACTCAGTATCAGTACACCCACCGTGTTCCACACAAGACTGGCCTCTTCACCTCACCTCACCTCATCGCTGTGCGGGAGCGCATCCGTATCAACTCGACGCCCATTTCAGAAGACCTCTTCGCAAAGTACTTTTTCCAGGTCTGGGACCGTCTGGAGTCGGCGCCACAGGAACAAGGGGATGGACTGATGGCGCCTCGACCAATCTACGCCCGCTACCTGACGCTCATGAGCTGGCACGTGTTTCTGCAGGAGGGCGTTGACGTCGCCGTGTACGAGACAGGAATCGGCGGTGAATTTGACGCGACAAATGTTGTCGAGAGGCCCATAGCATCGGGTATCAGCACCCTGGGTATCGACCATGTCTTCGCCCTTGGTGACACGGTAGCCAAGATTGCGTGGCACAAGGCCGGCATAATGAAGACAGGCAGTCCTGCATTCACGATTGAGCAGGTCCCCGAGGCTGGAGAAGTTCTCAACAAGAGAGCGGCGGAGAAAGATGTGAACCTAAAGGTCCTGGATATCGACCCTCGACTAGCCGCCGTCAACATTCGACCAGATGCCGTCTTCCAGAAGCGCAATGCCACCCTCGCTGTTGCCCTAGCTGAAACGGCACTGGAAAAGATTGGTATCTCTCTGCCGTCTCCCACGGAGCCCCTACCAAAGGAGTTTGTCGAGGGTCTGGAAAAGGTCGTCTGGAGAGGACGATGTGAGGTCAAAAAGGAGGACAAGGTGACCTGGTACGTAGACGGCGCCCACACGTCTGACAGCCTCAAGATGTCAGCCAAATGGTTCAAGGACGAATCCTTAGAACGGTATGTATTCCCCTCTTTCATCCCTGTCCATCCTGCTAATCCCCTCCACAGCTCGGGTCCTCGTGTCATGATCTTCAACCAACAAGGCCGCTCCGAAGCCATCGACTTCCTCGACTCGGTCTTCAAAGCGACCCAGCGCAAGGGCCAACCCGCCTTCGACCACGTCGTCTTCTGCACAAACGTCACCTACGCAACGTCGGGGTACAAGCGCGACTTTTTCAACCGCCAGTACGACCCGGCCGACATTGACAAGATGACGGTCCAGCAGCGCTTCGCCGAGAAATGGGCCGATCTGGATCCCGCCGCTACCATCAAGGTCATGCCCACGATTGAGCAGTCCATCGACTACGCTCGGCACGTAGGCGAGCATCTCCCGGACGGCGAGACGGTGCAGGCTTTCATCACGGGTAGTCTGCACCTCGTCGGGGGTGCCCTGGGGATTTTGGAAAAGGCGGATGCCTTGTAGTTGAGATTATACGCGACCGTGACTGTGGTGAACCAACCAGTGTAGACGGACTTGTAGACAGAAAGTCGCTTATAAAAGTCCCTCGGGCTCCAAGGCTCGCAAGATACCCCCCACCAGATACATGCTCCCTGTTGCCAATATCTTTTGTTGTGATCCCGTTTGCTCAGCGACTTTTCTCGCCTCAGTAACCGTATCCTGAAGGTTATCACACGTCCGTGTGAGACAGCCAGGAGCTCTTTCACTCATCAGGGCCGCTACTCGAGTCTGCACGTCCAAATCCCTCGTCTCGCCTTCAACAGGCCTCTCCTGATCGTTCCTTGTGAAGAAGGCGTGGCTAAAGATGTTCTGGCGTCCTGAAGCCTCTTGGACTTCGTTAAGGAGAACTGACAAGAGCTCCTCTGCATCTCTCTCCTGTTGGTTGAAGACGAGAACAGCAGAAGCGTCTGGTCCGAGGGCTTGGACAAACCACTTGGCAACTTCTCTCATGCTGTCTTGGGTGTGCGCACCATCCAGATGCCAACTGATGTGTCCCTGGTTAATGGTCTCACAACGTCCTCTGAGGCTCGCTTCCTTGAGCCCCTTGGCCATCTTGTCCGGAAGGTTGAGTAAAGCAGTCATGGGGTCACTTCCCATGCCAAGATGCTCTCGCACAGCCAGCACGGCGAGTGCTTGATTGTACTTTTGAAAGTCGCCGGGAAGTCTTCCAGGTACTCCTCCCCATCGCTGAACCAGCGAGTCGTCCAGCTCGACCAGCTCAGCACCCTTCTCCGCTGCCCTTTCTCGCAAGACATCCCGGACACCGGGCTTGTCGTCTATCCTGCGAACGAAGCCGCGCACACCCAGCTTGAGAATGCCCGCCTTGTGCCAGGAGATCTTCTCGACCGTGTCGCCCAGCATTGCGACATGGTCGATACCCAGCTGCGTCAGCACGGCAGCAGAGACAGCCTCAGGCGGCACCACGTTGGTAGCATCGTACTCTCCGCCGATGCCGCACTCGAGAACAACGCTGTCAACCTTTTCCCGCATGAAGATGTGCCATGCAAGAATGGTCATGAAGCGAAAGAAGAAGGGCTTGGACGCTGGTCCCTCGGCTTCTGCTGTGCGTTTCCCTTCCTTCTTGGCTGCATCCGAGAATCGCTCCCATAGCTCAAAGAATGACCGGGCGAATAGGCTCTGGGAGACCTGCTCGCCCTGGATAGCAATGCGCTCGCGAGGGCTGACGAGATGAGGGCTCGTGTATGTCCCAACAGTCTCGTATCGCTTGAGCATGCCCGTAGCAAAAGCACTCACAGAGCCTTTGCCTTTTGTACCGGCTACATGAATATGTCTGAGGCGTACAAGGTCCTTTGGCTCGTACCCAGCGCGACGGAGCCACTCGCGCATTTCCGGTAGAGCCAATGCATTCAGATTCTTGGCTGGAGGTTTTGGCGCTGATGATGATGTATCGAAGAGGTTGGTGATCTGGCGGTTCGTGTAGAGCTGTGAGAGGAGCCTGAGCGCTTCATTATAGTCGTGAGATACGGTGCTGATGAGACGGCAACGGTTTGAGCATCGAGCGGCCATGATGCGACGGCCAATTAGTGAACGATGGCAATTCATTGCGAACAATTCTCATTCAATTGTGATGGATCAAGTGTCGTGCTTTGGGTTGTAGGTGTAGGTGTAGGGTTGGGTATCTGACGAGTAAGTGCGCTACAGTGTGATTAAATTGGGCTTAGATAGATCTATCTATATCAAGTAAATATTGTTACTTACATTATAAAATGGCCATTTTTAGGATAACTACCTGTAACACCCTATTTCACATACAAGATATGCATTCTTGGCTGTGTCTAGGATTTAGTTGGTCTAGATCTGATTTGCACGTTTGAATATCTTGAACTGCATCAACTCCACCCTCGGGACAAAGACGAGAGGGTCCTACTGGGCTCTCAATAGAGCAACCGACTTCAAGTACCCATTGTCAAGTAAAATTCCACTTAAAAATAGTAAGAAATAACGCTCCAATATGCTAGGTAAAGCAAAATATAAAGATGCCACCGTGATCTTAAACGCCTATACAATATCCCATCATACATTCCCCTCGCTCCTCGGCCACGGCCACCAACCCTCCAGCGGCATATCGTCATATATCGCATTCACATTATACCCTGGTACCCTCGCGGAAAAGTTATACACCATCTGCTCCGACGACTTGCCAGCCCAGGCCAGCATAACCTGTTGCAGGGCCATATGCCGCACCTTGAAGTCGCAGAGCGTCCTCATCTCTGCGCCGTAGACCCAGAGCTCAGCCTCCCACTCCGGCTGCTCTGCCAAATCTACCAGCCTGTAGATTCGCGCGTACTGGTAGCCTCTCGCCCTGGCACTCCGCGGCACCGCAGCACCCACCAGCAATCGCCCATCCTCCCATCTTATGTTATCCTCGCTCCAGTGGAAGCCGGTTCTCATGAGTCGAGGCACGTCGCGGACCCCGACGTACATATTGGCAGCCCAGTCGCATGTTTCACTTGTTGCCGAATATGCACCAGGGTCTGACATGAACATAAGAAACATCCGCCATGGGAACCCTAAAGTCGAGGAGCCGTCTTCTCTTGAGCCTGAAGGAGCTTTGGTACGCTCCCTGCCGCGAGGTGCTTGGGTTGGACGAGATGCCCTCTCCTTGGCCTTTCTTTCTGCTGCCCGTTGCCTGGCTGGAGCTAGCTTGGGCTGTGTAATGATCTCAATCAGGGCGCTGATCTTGCTGAGCAGGACTTCAAGAATCGTGGGCGCCATTGTTGCCCCTAAATGTCGGATATCCGCTTAGACACAGCGTCATCAAGTTGAAAGACGTGGGGATCTTACCTGTGATTCGAGTAGACATTCGTCTAGCCTCGTTTGATATCAAACAACCCGGGAGTTTGGACTCAGTAGAATACTTAGTTGAGGGATATTGAGTCCGAGAAGGTTGAGTGCCGTGTCGTGTCATCCTCTGTACCCCTCTTCCGTCAAAGTCCTTATATCTGGCCTCATAACAGGGTTTATGCACTCGGCTGACTGTGTGAATAGATGCAAACGCGACGCGTTTGGCCCGTCATGAACGCGTCTCGAAGTGGAGGGAAGTCTGTTTCGCTCGAGTTGGCGAGGCCTTGATGGAACTCGAAACCAAGTTCCGTCTCCATCCCGTCATCGAGACCACCGACAGCGTCATGCAGGAACATGCACAAGACACATCGAGAAGCAGCTGCATCGTCGAGAATACACAACCAGGATGGTAGCCACGCCCTCATCGTCTATTGCTATCTAATACACGGGCGTTACGCCCCTCTCTAGCCACGACGACACTAGGAATCAATATACAGAACAAATGAGACAGTCCCTTTTGTTTTAATCCACCCGCAGGCTCTGCAGACGGGCCTCTGTGGCAATTACCTAAAACAGCGTGTTAGCAGCCTGATCATCAAAGGAAATGTGCAAGATATGTAAACTTACGTCAAGAGCTTGCTGAACCTCCAACACCTTGCGAACCTCACCCAGCCAGTCCTTGCTCAAAGTCTTGGCCCATCCATCCAGGCCGTTCATCTCTCGCGCCGCGGAATCCAAATCGCCTTCCTCCAGATATGTCTGCGTGCGTGTTAGAACGCTCTCAACGTCGTTGCCATCCGCAAGACCCTGCTTCTTGAACATGACGTGACTGAGGACCCAGCTGGAGGCATGGCTGGCCACACCGGCCTCGTCGGGAAGCAGCGACGCTTTTCGGACCTCGTTAGCGACACGGCGGAATCGGTCAATCAGCTGAGATGGGGTGGAGATGCCGCGCTGGTAGGCGACGGGGTTCACCGACGCGATGGCGGCGTTGACGACGGGGTCCTCGGCGGCAATCTCTCGGAGAGCGACAAGTTCGCGGATGAAAGGACGAGGGTGGTGGTCATCCTCCAGGCTTGCTCGCACGGCCTCGACGGCAACGTGCAACTGTTGAGTCTGAAGGTTGGTGTCGAGAACATCGTTCCAGCCAGTCGTGAGCTTCTCGAGCTCCGAGACGGCGGTAGACAAAGCACTCAGCTTGCCCAGCCGGCTCTCGCGCTCCTGTTCAACCTGATTCTGGACATCCTTGACGAATTCCTTCTTGAGAGCGAGAGCTTGCTCGGCCAGCTGATTCTGAAGCTTTTCCTCGTTAAGCTTCTGCTCGCGCTCGAGCAGAACCTTAACCCGGTTCTCGTAGTTATCGCGGACCTTCTTCATCTCACCCTCGAAATCTTGTCGCCATTGTTCCTCCTGGGTGATCATGGCGCCCTCGACCCGGTCAATCAGGTCGGTAGCAGCCTTGTCAAACTCGCCGATCTTCTCCCGCACTTGGTTGGCAGCCTTCTTCTCAAACTCGGCCTTCATGGACTTGAGCTTACCACCAACCTTGGCGATCTCGTTCTTGGCTTTACCAACAGAAGAGCCATATCGACCATGGGCACCGTCGGCGTTGATGACAAGGATAAGGTCGTTAAGCATGTGGACAAGGTCCTGGACAACAGGCTCCTTAGCGTCGACCAGGGAAAAGAGATCAATCGGTTTCAGAGGTGGGAACTTGGACGGCTCGTTGACCTCGGGGGCCTTGAACGCGGAGTCGGTCTGCGAAGCAGGAGTCGGCTGCTCAACAGGCTTAGCGGTAACGGGCTTAGGCTCGGTGGCGGCAGGCTTGGGAGCCTCCGTCTTGGCAGGTTGCTCCTTCTTGGTCTTGGTAGAGACAGGACCGGCGCTAGATTCACGTCCAGCCTGGCCAGCGTTGGCAACCCTCCAAGAGGCACCGCTTTGAGCAGGAACCCTGACAGCGCCATCAACATCACGGGCCTTGGAGGCACTGGTATTGGGGAATCGCTTCTTGTACTCCAGCTCCTCTAGGTAGAGGACGGCCTGCTCACCGAAGGGAATGTACTCGGTGAAGAAATCGTGGAAGTTATCGCTAATGCGAGAATACCACACGCCTCCGGCGAAACCGACGACACCAAGAGCAAGCAAGGCGAGGAAGAAGTTCCTCAGTCTGCGGAAGAAACCCTTCTTCTTCGGGGGCGAGGGAGGCGGAGGAGGGGGAGTCCGTGGAACATCGTTCTTGGGGATTTCATTGATAATGGCCTTGGTCTCTCCAACATCGTCGATGGTGGTCTCGTGAATCCTCTCGGAGGTGACGGTCTGGGAGGGCGGCAGTACCGGGGCCTTAGATGAGTCGACGTCGATCTTTTTGTCAACAGCGTAGTTTCGCTGTAAAGACGTAGGTTAATATAACGCTGGTCACTGTTGAGTGACGTTTGTGAGGGAAGCTCACCTGTCCGACTACAGCAGCGCGCCGAGAGGCCGCAGCGGGCCATTGGCGGGCAACAGGGGCCACAACGGGCCTACCGCCAAGTACCCTCACGGATCGAAGCGAAGTTCGCAACATGAGGGAATGTAATGGCGAACAGGGCGCGGTTCGCGATGCAGTTGGGTTCGGTTGGATGGGAGTTGAGAGCTGCTTTCAAAAACGCTCAGGGTAGAAGTTCGGTTAAAGCTACCTCCGGATCCGCATAGCGCTAGGTAGCGGCAGGAACCGGGTGACGCAAAGCTGATAGCTCAGTACAAGACACATGAACAACGCTATAGCAAGGACTAAGCACATAAAAGTTAAGTTGTCGAGGGAGTAGCCGTTGTTTTCTCCCAAGTTAAGCTTTGAGTAACACCGAAAAGTAGTAAACCTTTGGTACCTTGGGTATACTAGTTACTATGGGTTACCACAGAAGAAGTACCTCACCATGGCGTCGGCATGTGAGCTTGGCAGCTAGGCTACTCCTTGATCAACTACACAAGACGGAGTACTCATAGCAGGTATAATCAAACCAGCCACCAGACAGTATTAAGTACAGCTCAAAGAAAGTACAGTTTGTTCTTCGTAGCCTGCTATAAGCTTGCAGATTTGCCGGATAGCCACCTTTAGTAGTAACGCCATGCTACAATGCATCCTTTGGTTAAGTTTATTATGCCTCCTGTTCACGGTCACATGAGTGCCACGCAAATGCGGATTCTAAAACAGCAATCTATTGAGATGCTGAAAACATGGAAGCGAAATGCTATAGAGCGCTTCGTACAAACCCTCCTCGTGCCTTCCTTGTCGTAAACCACTCTATGTTCTCTCTCTGGCGGTCTGAAATGCTTTGCTCGGCAGCATCAAGCACCCCAGGAACCGCCTATACCAGCGCGCGACAAAATTCAAGTTCGGTATTAAAAAGTATGGACTGAACTGATTCCCTCCAAACCCAAAGACTCCAGTAAATATGTGACTCGTCCCAACTCAATAAGCAGTTCGGAGCCTGCAAGGGATACTTGGCATTGCGTGTGCCCGCGCTGAGCTCTCGATGTAGCGGACTCGCGGGAGCGTAGTAAAACGATTGCTTCTAATCTCGACTTCTTAAACTCAGAATTAATTAGCAGCTGCAAGGGCCGCTCATGTTGGTGTTGGAGTTCTCCGGAGCCAGGCTAACGCCTGGTCGCTGGCCTGGTCGAGCGTGTCGGGGGCCGGCCTGATCCAGGGGCAGCTTCTTAGCGATGGCTGTGAAAAGGTTCTGAACGTTCTCGGCAGTCTTGGCGGAGGTCTCGAAGAAGAGAAGGCCAGCCTCGCGGGCATAGGCCTCGGCGTCGGCGGTGGTAATGGCGCGCTTGTCAGGTTGCTCAGTGACCAGATCCAGCTTGTTTCCTGCGAGGGCGATGATGATGTTCTCGTTTGCCTGGCGTTGGAGCTCCTTGACCCAAGCCTTTGCCTTATCTAGTGATGACTTTGCGATAGTTAGCATCTTTTGGAGAGGGCGGACGGGATCGTCGTAGAATGAAAACATACGGATTGGGTGATGTCGTAGACGACAACGGCGCAGTTGGCATTTCGGTAGTACATAGGAGCAAGAGACTTGTAACGCTCCTGACCGGCCGTATCCCAAATCTCAAACTTGACGGTAGTGTTCTCATCAAGGGAAATAGTTTGGGTGAGGAAGGCAGCGCCGATAGTGGACTCGCGATAAGAATCGAATTGGTCCTGGAGGAATAAATGAGTTAGCGATACAAAGCACATGGGGCCAGAAAGTCCTTACCTTGACAAATCGCAAAACTATTGAGCTCTGGAAATAAATGTTAGCTTGCATCGTGCTAGGGGCTCTCATTATCATGTACCTTTCCAACAGCAGACTCGCCTACAGTAGTAAGTTAGTAACCACGGGACCAGGGTAAACAATAAGATTGGTTCAATGCAACATACCCAGAAGAACCAGTTTGAATTGCGCAAAACGAGTGTTGGTGCCACGGGCGCCGGCAGGAGGTGCTCGAGAGGCCATATTGAGATACGAGGATGCTATGTCGAGATGAGATGGTATGGAGTGCTTCAGCGAAAACCGGCGGTAGTGGCGGTATGAGTGCTGTGTTTGGGAAGTCGGACGTGTCCTAGACAACGACGTGGAGCGAGCTCGGTTCGGGGGTTCGTCCGTTCAGAGGCGCAGAGGTAAACGTAGAGGCGAGACGTAGGGTAAATCGGCTGGCGTTGTAAAAGGCGACAGGTAAAGAGAATGGAGAGCGTGAGATTGTCGAGGCGAGTGTGAAGACTAGAGATGGACTCTTGGATTTGGGATGGCGATGGATGGGCCTTGGGAAAGAGACTAGAGTGACTGCCTTGGCCGTGACTGGCTGATATGGCACGAGGCACACGTCAGGGCGTCAGGCAGGCCCTTTTTTCCACTGTAGCAGACGGGAGGGACGGACGAGACGGGGTCCGAGAGGTACGTACTCAGACTGCCCGTGGGACCATGCATGCAGGTTCTCATGAAAAAAGGTAGGCGGTACTTTGATATCCTGTGTAACTGTGTGGCATCTGAAAGTACCTACGGAGAACAAGCCTCATCCCACTTTGCTTTTGTGACGTGCATCAAGGTACGCCACATATTGGACCCATTATTTATCCGTTGCTTCCTTATTCTTGTGGCTGTGCTGTAGCTTCGCTGGCCTCATCAAGCCTCACGCCGTCTCGAGCTTCTAACGTTAATCAACCAACTTGGCCCATCCCTCGCGTCGAGTCCCTTTTTTTAATCGTTCCTAGCCTTCAAGGGCAGAACAAGTCGCCCACCTGGCCTTCCTCGAGTCACGGGCTCTACTCTAACTCTTCTAATAAGACCTCCGCTTGGTCCTGATCTTTGCGACAAGCTTAACCTCTACGCCATGATGGCACACCTCCAGGCCTCTAAGCTCCCCTATCGCGATATCAACGTCAAGGTTGCGAACGATTCCTACACCTTTACTTCGCCCTCTTCTCCCGATGCACCTGCCCTTGTAATCGACCGTCCTACCGGCGATGTCCGCCTGAGCGAAGGCAGCGCCGCGTCGGCCAAGCGAACGACTCGTGTTTCCAGTATTGCCGGTATCTTGGGAATCATCCAGCTCCGACTTGGTTCGTCTCTGCCGCGCCGGCTACTGGGGGTGAACCCTCGCTGCTACTGGCTGGTGCAATAACGCTGACCATATCAAGACAAATATGTCATCTTCATCACAAAGGCCCAGCCCGTGGGCCGCCTCAAGGGCCACATGGTCTACAAGGTCGCTACCACCGAGATACTTCCTATGCGCGAGCGTTTGATCCACGACCCCGACGAGGATGTCTTTATCGGCCTTCTCAAGACCTTCCTTGCTTCAGGGCCCTTGTATTTCTCATACTCCATCGACCTCACCAACTCGTTCCAGCGACAGGCCGTAGCCGACACCTCCAAACCCTTATGGATGCGGACAGATGACCGCTTCTTCTTCAACAAGTATCTCCAGAATGACCTGATTGAATTCCGCAACCGAGGCGCGCGGTCCCAACCGGGCACACAGTCCGGCGTCGATCCTTATATTCTACCATGCATATTCGGCATGATGGAGATCAAGCCCACGACTTTCAAGAATAACCCTCTGACCTTTGTTCTCATCTCTCGACGATCGCGCCATCGAGGAGGCACCCGATACTTTACTCGTGGTGTAGACGACGAAGGACATGCCGCCAACTACAACGAGACGGAGCAAATTGTCATTCTGAATGACAGCAACAGTGGACTTGGTGGATTTGCAGGCAGCTCAGACATGCAGAGCGGCAAGTACGGTGCTGGCCAGGAGATGCAGGTCTTTTCCTACGTCCAGACCCGCGGCAGCGTCCCCACGTTCTGGGCCGAGATCAACAGTTTGCGATACGTTCCCAAGCTTCAGATCCGTGGCATTGAGACGGCTTTCACCGCCGCCCAGAAGCACTTTGATGAGCAGATCCGCTTGTATGGAGACAACTACCTCATCAATCTGGTCAACCAAAAGGGTCGTGAGCGTCGGGTCAAGGACTCATATGAAAAGATGGTGGAGATGCTTATCTCTTCTCCCAAGGAGCGACAAGAGAGCGACCTGCTCACTGAGGAAAAGTTCACCACCATCCAGCCCGAAAAAAAACACCAGGAGTTTGACCGGCTGCACTATGTGTACTTTGACTACCACAGTGAAACAAAGGGCATGAAGATGCAAAAGGCGTATGCTCTCATCGACAAGCTGGCTGAGGCTCTTGATAAACAGGGCTACTTCCGGGCTGTCGATACCCCAGCCGGTGTGGATGGTAGCCTCGATGCACGCGGCTACCAGACGAGCGTCATGCGCACCAACTGCATGGACTGCCTCGACCGAACCAACGTCGTCCAGAGTATGTTTGCCCGGCACAAGCTTGACCGCATCTTTGAGGACGTGGGTTACATGTCACGCGGCTCTTCGTTCCGCGACGAGGACGCCGCATTCGAGGATATGTTCCGCAACGTCTGGGCTGACAATGCCGATGTCGTCTCTAACTCTTATGCTGGCACCGGCGCCATGAAGACAGACGTTACTCGCACAGGCAACCGCACCAAGGTCGGCACGCTCCAAGATGCCCGCATCGGCGTGACGCGGTACTTCCGCAACAACTTCCTCGATGGCCCTCGTCAGGATTCGTTCGATCTCTTCCTCGGAGCCTATCGGCCAGGCACTGCCAATATCGGCACCACCCTTGTCTTCACAGACCGCCGCCCGGTTCTGATCCAGGCCGTGCCCTACATCCTCGCCTTCAGCATCTTCATCATTCTTGTTGGCCTTTTTACTCGCCGGGCACCTGACGCCAGCGTCCTCCCTTTGCGCATCTTCCTCGTATTCTGGGTCGCCGTTGCAGCCTGGTCCTTTAGCTTCGTCTGGAGCCACGGCATGCTCTATGTAGGTTTTCTCCGAGTTGAGTACTTTAATGCTAGAAGCTCACCCTTATTTTCACAGGTCAACTGGCCCCGCCTCAACCCTCGTCCTTTCGCTGTCGAGGGCTATAACGAGCACTTTGCCAAGGCACGCAAGGACACCGTCATCGGTTCCTACGTGGCGAAACACGAGAGGGGACTCAGCACAGCGCGCTACCTCAACGCAGAGGAGGGCAAGAAGAGGATCGAATAGACCAAGACGATGAGAGAGTGTGTCTATACAACAAGTGCTTCGTTTCTGTTTTAACAAGAAGTTTGTAATTTCTATCTTCTATACCAGGGCTTATACCAACCACCCTGAGTTTGTTGAGATCGGTTGCAAGAGGATTCTTTTATGTCAATGTTTGTAATGGTGGAACAGCTATCAGTGATGGCGTTGAGCCACATACACCTTCTGTTGTAATGCTTTGGTAGTAGATGGAGAGATGGGTTAAGAAACGTGGAAAGCGATTGGTTCTCCTATGGTATTATTAAGTTCAATTTACAAAGCTGAAGAAGAGTAAAAGATGAAAAGAGACAAGACAAAAGACATGTCGTGTACACACAAAAGAAAATCCATACAGCTCCAAGGCTGCAATAATTAATTCAAGAGGCACACCCTCTGCGCCGCGCCATGCTGCCCTCGTCGTGGAAGAAAAGGGGTATCAGAACCAGGACTCAGCCGTGGTTATGTAAACAGTAGAAGAACAAAAATGAGGATGGTTGATGGCAAGGTAAGGATGAAGTTGTGGTGATGTGCTGCCTCACACCTCCAGTAACGTTTGTGTAGAAAATCCCCCCCACTGCAAATGGACTCCTCTCTCCAAAACTCCAATCTTGTCTGTATGGAAGTTCGATAATTCACTCCTCCTCCTCTTCTTCTTCTGTTGTCGTCTTTCATCTATAGCCATAGTAGCCACCTGACGCCTCGCCAAACGCCCTGTCCGAGACCCAAGACGATCCTAAAGATGGTGACAACGAACCAGACGTACCACATGAAGCCAACGAGCGCCCACTCGACGGCAGACCACATGCCGCGGCGGACCCATCTGAACCTCCTGCGTCTGTTGCGGCCCAGTTTCTCAATCAGGTCGATGACATGCTTTACCTTGAGCAGCTGGCCCAGAGCCAGGTCTTTGCCCGTCTCATCGGCTTGGTCTGCCGCTTCGGCTGTCATCCCCGACAGCTCATCCGCTATGCGTGAGCGAACACACCAGATGCGCTCTTCCAATTTCGGGCGTGTGTTACCAGTGAAGAGATCAGCCGATGTTTGCCATTGCTCCATTGAGGTCTGGATGGCGACCCCGAGCGTCCGACTCGCCAAGGGGAAGTGATCACTGTAAGGTACCGCATCATCAGTCGGCAACGCCTTTGTGGGAGTAAGTTTGGCAATCTCAACCCATGGCACGCTTGCAATGTTTGACCGTGTAGCACGGCTACGCGCCTGAAGGCTGCCCTTTGTGAGGGGCTTCTTCGGCTCATGGGCGCGGCGAGAGATCTCCATGGCCTTAATGCCAGATGTGAGGATGAGCGTCCGTAGTCGAGCAATCTCTCTCTTCGATAATCGTCCCTCTTTTGGAAGGGCTTGGTTTGCAATCGACCACTTCCGAGCCTTAAAGTTATCTGGCTCGTTGAACCGTACCATGGGTGTGGCATGCTCATCATCTTTTTGTATGGGGCGGCTATGGTCCCGAGCGCTTTCGCGACATGACTCCGATTCCGAAACTTCAGGCTCGACAGGAGTAGGCTCCTCGGCTTTTTGAGGCTTGGCTCTACTTGAAATACCAGAAACATCGAGCGTTAACGGATTGTTGACGTTACCACGCGCCTGAGAGCTCGGTAACTTCTTCAGATCAGTCGCCGATTTGTGATTATCAGACAATCCTGACTGGCCGTGGGTGTCCGCCATGGGTTGAAACTGTGGCATTGCGTCCAGGAAGTGTTTGGCACCATGCTGAGGCTCTGGCCGGTTGCGCCTAGAGTTGGTCCGGGACAGAGACAGAGACAACCTTGTTCTCCCCTTGGACTGGTCGTTATCTGACTCGTCGGTTGAGAAAGCCTCGGCTGACGTCTCCAGAGCAGTGTCCCTCTTCCACAACATGTCACCCAGCCTCGAGACACCTCCTCGAATCACGGTATCCATCCGAGGCCCCTTGAACATTCCTCGCAAGCCAACCTGATCATCGCCCTTAGGTCTGATACTACCCACACTACGCTGGTACTTATGGCCCTCGTGAGATAGTCGCGATGGAGACTGTCGTCGCTCAGGTAGCGGTTTGGTAGCCTCGGTAGGGGACGAAGGTTCGGGTACAGACGGTCGTCGGCTTGGTACGTCAGTCTCGATAGGCTGATCCTCTCCCTCATCACGAGTCTTGTCGCGAAAGATCTGCTTGACCTTGTTGAAGGGGTTCCTTGAAGGAGATGAGGATCGACTGGAAGGAGCAGAGAGATCAAGGCCTGTTGGTGGTGCTGATAAGCTGTACTGCGGGTTGAGCTCTGGTGACATTGGTTGAGGTGAGTCGATATCTTCCCCCTGCTGTCTGCCGCGTCCAGAGCCTCCTCCAGTCTGTTCACCCTGCTGCGGCCAAGATGAAGATTCTGTCACTACCTGGTCTGGAACCGGGCGATGATCCGAATCACTATGCTCTGTCACTGACAGCTTCCTGGCAGCAGGCGGCTTCGCCAGAGCCTTCTGTTCCGGAGATGCAGAGCTCTCGACTTGCATGTATTCCGCCTCGGTTTCCTGTACATGGGACAGCCGCTGCTGCCTCGTTTCCCGGGCAATCATTTCTAACATCTGTTTCTCCAGAAGCTCGTTGTCTCTGCTGGAGATGGTTCCCGCTCGGCGTGTTCGTCGGCTTCTACCCTCGCTCTTGATTTCGTTATCGCTACCAGAGTCAGAAAGGGATCCTCGCCGCATTCGCAAAAAGTCATGATGGATGTGCGCCGACGGGGTGTGTCGATGGAATGATCCCATGTTGTGGAGTTTCTGCTTCGCTCGGTCTCTGTGGCTCGTCTCCGAGCTTTCTGTCTCGGCTTTGCTGAGTTTGTGATCCTTGGCATCCACGCTCCCTTCAACATCGTCCAGAGTCTTGGTGATAAACGGCGATATGCCGGTTCCTAGCTCGTCCGTCTGCCGTGACATAGGCCGGCTGATGTCTGTCGTTTGGGGGTAAATTTTGCCTAGGAACCGATCTTCGATGAGTTGCTTATGGTGGTCTTGTTCTAGCCAGTATGCATCTGCAATCAAGTCGCAAGGTTCAATAAGCCAGTCAACTCTAGGGCGCCGGGTCCGAAGAGCGGCCTTTGCAGCAGAGTCCGAAGTCATCTGCGGATCGACCTCCTCGGCGCTTGGAAATGGAGGTAGCGCTGGGCTGTCGCTGGAAAGCATATCTCTGGATGCTCTTTCTGATGCCTCATCGACCCAATCCTTGACTGATTCAACATCCGCGAATCCCTGTCTCTCGCCGTCAACGACCATCCGTTCTCGCGCTCGAACCTTTCGATTTCGGATGTACTGTAGTGGGTTGTACTCGCGGCCGAGTGGGATCATAACCTCTCTACCACCGAAGGCGAAGGTCTTTCCCTCCGTTGGGGAGCCTGGAGGGCTTGCGCCTGCAGGCCTGTCGTAGCCCATTCTCAGCGGAGGTAGCACCGCAAGCAGGCGCCTGTATTGTACCATGAGCTCGAGATGCTCCTTAGCCTTATCCACCCTCGCTTGAGTTGAAGCGGAGACATGGTAACGGTACGGGATGTCGGTCGTGGGCTCGAAAGGTGCACGAAGAGGACTGCTGGACCTCACGCCGGGTAGTCGCGGTGTTAGTGATTGATTTGGTATGGGTGATACGCCTCGGGCTGTCTTCCGTTGTTGTTGCAGGTGAGCTCGGAGGTTGCTACCAGCTTGAGAATCTTGGACAGGTGCCAGTCGAGGCGGGTTTGTGCGGCTGGCGTTCCGTCGGGAAGCTATCCGCCGGGACTCGCTCAGGTTCAAGGCCATGTTGACGATTTGCGTGGAATCGACATCGAGGGGGGATGGGTCTCGCTGCGCAGTTTGCGGCTTGCGGCCACGCCGAGAAGCATCGTGCCGCTTTGTCACAAAGAGTTCCTCCTGAGATGTATCAGGAGACACCACACGGGCTCTGTTCGTACTGTGGGTTTTAATGCCGAGTCCAGAGTCTCGAGGAGGAAGACTGGTAGAATACGGGTCCAGAAGATCTTTGCCTTTCTGCTGTGAGGTGTTTCGGGGGTTGCGCCGTTGGGTGCTGGAGTCTTCATCGCCAGGTACGGCATCTTGAAGCAAGAAAGAGCCGCCCGCCTGCGTCTTGTGCGTCCGTCGTGATCGTGATCGTTTTGACCGGCCGGTTTGGAGGCCGCTGGCAGCGTTTGCGGCGCCGCGGGGCCGAGGGTTCAATCGGGGGAGAAGTTCGTCATCAGAGAAGGCGAGCGGTCGTTCGGGGGACGTAGGGGCGTTGAGGAGAGCGCCGATGGTGCTGGGCTCGCCCCTTTCGGCGATATCATAGCTGAACCTCGTCGGAGGGTCTGGCGTCACAGGGCCATTGCGTCTCCCATAGGCACTCAGGGACGAGGCAGCACGCGGGTCTGCCATTGCGCGGTACTTTTACATACCACGGCGAGGCTCACGCTCAGGATAGAGGCAGGGGTTTGCCGTCAGTGTTGGTGAGTAGAGCAGAGCAGCATTTTTCCTCCTTCCAGGGTCCTTGTCGATCCAAGCAGGGAGCTGCTGTTGTCCTTGGTGACGATGAGCTTCGGCCCCGGCTTCGGGTCTAACTAGTGAAATCGATAGTCGTGGAAACGGTAATGTCGGTTGGGTGCCGGCCCAGCGGGAGTGTCCGCCTTCAAGAGCTCATGGCCCTTGCTTGCTAGACGCTGTTGAAATGTGTTGAACCGAGTTTTTGTGTTGTGTGGTGTTGTGTCGTTGCATCTGCAAGCTGCCTTGTTCTTTAACTAACGTAACGTTAGACGCTGAGTTGTAGGGTCCCAGCACGTCACGGGAACGCGACAGGACCCTCCACTCGTTTACAGGGCCTCGGGATGCTTATTTACGCCTCTCCCACCTATTCCTGGCCACCGGGATGGCGGGCAGTGACGCACTCACGTCTGATGTGGCAGCCACAATGCAAGGTACAAATTCTAGTGAGTAGCTGCCGCATAAACATAGGTACCGGAGGTCTTGGTGACGCCCGAACCGCGAATCATCATCACATGGAAAAGACACCACACCGAGCTTCCAGCCTGCCGAGTAAGGTCTCAGCTACTGAGTGAGGGGTTTCAGTAGCAGCCCGATCTCATGATTTGACTCACCTATCAAGTCATACAGTCTCAACCTGGGTGAGGTAGTCAGAGCTCCCTTTGGCTTAGAATACTTTCCCTTAAGACACTGAGGCCCTCCAGGCCCTCATAACATATGCTTGATGATAGCATACCAGTGCCAGGGAGTTAGCAAGTTTGACGTGGCCACGCAATATTATGTACTATTTAGGTGACCATTTTATAAACAGCAATATCTGTGTTGCGACCTGAACAAGGTTGCCCCTGTGGCTTTAGGCTAACTAGTTAACGTACATGGTCGATATTATGGTATACTCCAACTTGACTCTGCTTCATGTTATATTCGAATAAAAAGCCAACTAAATCCTACTAAACTATAGTCCCCCTGGAAGAAATGGTAGATACCTATTCACTGTAAGATATATCTCGACTGGCTGAATCCGTAGTGATATTATATCTTCTAGGTAGATATAAAATCGACATACAACATAAACAAAGCAGGCAACAGTGATGGGCAGAATTACTCGAAGCGGAACCTCCATATGCGGGTCCTGATTCTCGGACAGATTTCTCCAAGTCTTTGCTCGTTCAACAAAAAGTTGTTGTATAGGGCGCCTCCCGCCAGTGGTTGGCAGTCCGGGGGTGTCCTGAGACTCAATATCAACCGAGTCGGTGCTGCTGATCCTGATAGGACTTGAATGTCCACCGGTGAGTGTTGGCTTGTGCCTCTTCTTGTTCAGCATGTACATCTCAAACCCATAGTAGGCACCCCCGAAGAGGCTAAAAGCGGCATGATAAGCACTGCAGATCCTCCACAGCAGTTGCTCGGTTGCTGTCGGGAAGTGAAAGTTCCAGGCAAGGACAAACATGATGCTAAATCCAGCTAACACGAGCGTAGCCCCGGGAGCATAACATGCGTTTGGACACAGCCACGTATCTGAAGGCACTCGATCCCAAGGGCGCCGGGAGATTGGCCGGGATACAAAGTTGATGCGTAGTTTGTGTGCCAAGAAAACATAATAGTTCCAGTGGGCATTGATACCGAACCGCCTGCGACTAATAAAGTCCAAGGGTGTTTGGTAGTAGTGGTCTGTGAGCTCAGGGTGTGTCTATTCAACATTTATCAATCCCCCATCTTGATAGCCTCAATGGTAAAACAGGTTTGACTCACCGAGCATCGAGCATGCATGCGGATCTGTTCAATTGTCCTACTATCCTTGGTCTTGATGAACTGAGGCTTGGTGATAGACGGTTTATGATACCACAAAATCGATATCATGAAGGTGATGAAACAGAATGAAAGAGTTGTCAACTCTAGAGTTGTAATCGGATAACCCTTGTGGATGCGTGCAAGTTCCTTGACAACAAACCACAGAGCCTGGAAAACAGTGATGACTCTGCGAGGTGTGAGTAAAAGAGAAGATCGAGGTGCACATTTCTACTGACCGCGAGAGAGTGTCGACTGAGTTTCGATCCTCGATGTCCAACTTGTCTACGTCTGGAAATTCGACATGGCCATGTTTTACGAGGTAGTGAAGCTGTTCAGCGTTGATCGGAAAGCTATTCCCGTCCAGGGAGGAGAAATCCGGAGCCGTGATGTGAAGACAACCCATATCGACGAAGAATGCGTGTATGAGCTTCCAACGAAACCCATTGGTTAGGTGCTTGTCTTTCCGAAATGCCTACCACAGTACCACTAGTAGTCAGTCACCTATCACAGTGATATGCTCCAGGGCGGCGTGGGTTACCTTGACACTTTCACGAGCACTTGCAAACTGGCCCAACGCAATGCCAAATAAGAAATCCGGCCCCAAAAACGTGATGATGGCCAGGTTGAACTTGTCGAGGAGGGGATGGTACCACTTGTCGTGAGGAGAGCCTGCGTTGGGATAGGTAGTAACCCAGCAGCACAGCAGGAGAGTGATGATGCAGGACCACAAGAGGTCTAGAGACCCTCTGTCGTCGCTACTTGCTTTCCACCCAACCAGCTGCTGGGGGTCAGATGTGTTGGAGCTCATACTTGTCTCGCCAGGCGCAGCACGGCTGCATCACAGGCAACTCATCTTGCACTGCCCGGGCAGATCAACCGAGCAGTCTATATACTATGAGACAGGAGCAGATGGCTCGTCTCCGCCGCCCAAAATATCTCCCATCGGGACCAACACGCATATTCGCAAACAACACACACGTCTATGAAACATGATACTTGTGGGCAACGGAGCCTCCTTATTTGCAGCTCCAGCCTCTTGTCCAACGCAATCACATGCAAGTGCAGATATGGGCGCGTAACCTATGTCTAATGCCTAAGTTATGCGTCTAGCCGCGCGAGCAGAGGGGCTGAGCGCTAAATCTATCACGCTGAGTGGTCAATAAACTTAGTTATGCAACCCGCGCAGATCCCCGTTGGGGACGGCCTCGTCAAGCAGAGAAGCCAAGGGAATTGATTTGTCGCAAAACCCAAGACACACGTGTCGTCCACGTCCAGCCTTGATTTGATATCTGCAGCGATTCCCTCAGCATATCTCTCCAGAGTCTTTTGTCTTTTGGCTATCGATCCCACTCGACGACCTCTCAATCGCCCTGTCCATCCTCCCCGCCTGCCCGACCACCACCTGCGGCCCGACCCGCAACGCCGCTCAAGATGTCGACCGACTCGGACCCTGTGATCAACCACAACCCCAAGCTCCAGACTTACTACACCACCCTCGAGTCAAGGCTTGGATACAAGCTGCTTCTTGGTGGCACGCGCCATTTTGGCTACTACGAACACGACACACGATGGCCCTTCCCCATTGGCCGCGCGCTGCGTCGCATGGAGGATAAGCTCGCCGAGCTGCTGAACCTCCCTCCTGGCGCCGACGTCCTCGACGCTGGCTGCGGCGTCGGCCATGTCGCGCTGCACCTTGCGAAGCAGCACAAGTATCGCGTCCAGGGAATCGATGTCATCGCCCACCACATCGCCAAAGCCAGGCGGAATTTCGCCCGCGCCGGCCTGCCCGAGGGGCAAGTCAGCGTGCGCCTGATGGACTACCACCATCTCGAGTCTCTGAACGACCAATCCTTCGACGGCATCTACACCATGGAGACTTTTGTGCACGCGACAGATCCCAAAGCTGTCTTGGCGGGCTTCTTCCAAAAGCTGCGTCCTGGTGGCCGCCTCGCCCTCTTCGAGTATGATCACGAGTTTGTCGCCAGCTCACCCGAAGGCATGGCCGATTCGATGCGCAAGATCAACGATTTCGCTGCCATGCCTACCAATGCTCTGTCACACCCTGGCGTGTTCAAGGATATGCTCGAGGAGGCGGGCTTTACCCAGGTCGTTGTGCGAGACTACTCTGAGCGCATCAGGCCCATGACACGACTATTTTACCTGGTCGCCTACATCCCTTGGTTGGTTGTGACCTTCCTGCATCTGGAGAAGTACTTCATAAATACAGTGGCTGGTGTGGAGTCATATCGGGGACATGGACGCTGGCGCTATGTGGCTATCTCGGCGACAAAGCCAGGGGGTACTATCGAGGACGTCAAGGCACGATGACTGATTAATGGTAGAAGCTGCCGTCCTTGTAGAAAAGCCACGGACCATAGGCTGAGTGTGGCAGGGTATAGCTTAGAGGGTCGCGGTGTCTAATGGGATATCTTACATAAAAGTACATCTGTTCGAGAGATTGTGGGGTATACATCGCCAAACACTCCATCGTCTCGTCATCACCACAATGATCCCTTCTCTTCTCTTCGTCTCCTCAGACCAAGGCGGACGATGCGCCAACAGTGTCCTCGCATCTACCGCACAGCGCATCTTCCGCAGGCGCCACGTATCGCCAACATCTAGAGCATTTGGCTTCCTTCGGCGGCAGCACATGCACCTTGACCTTGGCATCTTGAATCTCAAACTCCTGCACATAAGACCAATCGGCCTTTTCGGGGAGTGGCTGGTTGACTTCCACGGAGGACACCACAAAGATAGCTTCGAGCTCGTCCTGGTAGCGTCCAAGGATGGCTGCCACTTTGCTCTCCTCGATCATCAGGTTGACCGAGCACTGGAGCGAGCTACCAAGCACCTTGTCGCTTCGGGCATGTTCCAACGTCGCCTTGACAGCGCCGTGCACCTCCGATATCACACCTTTGTCGTTCCGCACGACATCCTGCGGGAGCGTCAAACGCAGAGGGTCGACCAAAGGGGAGCTGTACAGCTGTCTGGCCGGGTTCTCCAAAGAGCTAGCTTACAATCAGCACATGAATATACAAGCTACTCAAGCATTGTTGACCTACGTGTCTTCTGCCATCCAAGCTGGCCGGTGCGACCAGGCCTCCTCAACCAGAACAGGCGTTATTGGTGCCAACATACGCAAGAAGCCGATGAAGATAGGCTCCAAGACGCCACCTCCATCGCCGCAATACAGGCGGTCCTTCATAGCCTCCAGGTAAAACGCGGATAGGTCAGTCGAAACCCATCGGTTAATCAAGCTAGTTGCTCTATGAAACTCGTAGTTGTCGTATGACTCCATGACCTGGGACATTGTGTCAGAGAGTTGGACCAAAGCAATCTGGTCCAGCTTAGTCAACGGGCTCTGTCGAGCCTGCTGGTTTAGCGAGCCAAGAAGCATCTTGATAATGCTTCGGTACTTGATCAATGCGGTGTGGATAGGTTGCAGGATTGTTTGGCTGATGAGCACGTCGGTTGTGAAGTCGGAACTTGCTACCCACAGACGAACGGCGTCAGGGCCGAGTCCGTTGAATTTCTGGCCATCTTTGCCTTTACCTTTTGTCTTGACAGGGCCCAGCAGGCTACCGTCCATGACTTGACCGGGGAGGATAATATTGCCTAGCGACTTGGACATCTTCTTACCCTGTCCGTCGAGGGTGAACCCATGGGTGATGAGGGTCTTGAAAGGGGCTGAAATCTTGTTCGTGTTCTCCTTTGACTTTTGTGTTGCCACGTAGGTCAACAAGCTCGACTGAAACCAGCCACGATGCTGGTCAGATCCCTCCAGGTAGACATTAGCAGGACCCTCGGTTTCTGTCCAGGAACTGCCGCTGTCGAACCAAACGTCCATGGTGTCAGTTCCTCTACGGTATTTTCCAGTTAAAGAAGCAGGGATCCAGGCCGGGTCGTCGGGGCTGTCAGAGAACCAGGCAGACGATGTACGCTGTTGCATAACAGAAATGATATGCTCGATCGTCTCATCCGTCATCACAGCATTTCCACTCTCGTCGTAGAGCGCGGGAATAGGAACTCCCCACGAACGCTGACGGGAAATACACCATTCGCTGCGACCCTTGATGAAACTCTCAAGACGTACGCGGCCACCCTCGGGAACAAAGGTTACATCTCGAAGCGCCGCAAGAGCATCCTCTTTGATACTACCAACATCAGCAAACCATTGAGCCGTGGCACGAATCACAACGGGCCGCTTCGTCCGCCAGTCGTAGGGGTACTTGTGGCGCAACTTGTGTGTGCCCAGCACGTCATCCTCCATCAGGTCCAGTACAGATTGACTTCCTCCATCGAGAATCGACGGGGCGGAGGTGAGCTTCTCGGGATCATCAGGGTACGCCTCCTTGGTGAAAAAGCCACCGTCATCGATAGGGGCAAAGGCCTCGATACCCAGCTTTGAGCAAGCTTCATAATCGTCCTGTCCATGACCGGGGGCAACATGAACAAGGCCAGTACCAGAGTCGGCAGTGACAAAATCGGCATCGATAATGGGTTGGGAGTGAGCAGACTGGCCCCGCAGCTTGTTGTGGTATTGGAGCACCTTTAAGTCAGAGCCGCGGATCGAATCAACCACCACTTCGAAAGAAGGGATTATTTGCCTCAAAGCTTCGATGCGGTCCGTAGCAACAAGGTACCCATCCGAACCAACCTGGATAACCGAATATCCAAGATCGTTATGAATGGCGATTGCGCGATTGGCTGGGAGAGTCCAAGGTGTCGTCGTCCAGATAGCCGCATATAGTGTTCCCTTGAAGCTACTGAGCTCTGGAATAGAAGACCAGTCGGAGGTTATAGGAAACCTGATGTAGGCGGCTTTGGAGACGTGATCATCACGATACTCGAGTTCAGCCTCTGCCAGCGCAGTTCGCGAAGATGCCGACCAGTACACGGGCTTGTGTTTACGATAGATCAGTCCTCGGCGGACCAGATTCTGAAAAACGCGCAATTGGCGTGTCTCAAACTCGCGGTCCATCGTAGTCCACCTCTTCTCCCAGTCAGACATGACTGCCAAAGCCTGGAAGCCCTTCATCTGCTCCGTGACTGTCTTGGAGGCCAGGCGTCGCGCTGTGTCCCGGATCTGCACCGGAGTCAACCCTTTTGTGGTATTTGACCCAAGAGCCTTCATCTCGATCGGTAGGCCATGACAGTCCCAGCCTGGTCGGTATACCACTTTTCGTCCTTGCTGCACCTTGGTTCGTATAATCATATCCTTGAGGACCTTGTTCAGGGCATGCCCGACGTGGAGGCTGCCATTGGCATACGGAGGGCCATCGTGAAGAACAAACTGCTTCTCTTCAGAGCGGTTCCGAGCTTGCCAGACGTAGAGATCGTCGGTGCATTGGCGAAGATGCTGCTGCAGAAGCTGGGGGTTCGGACGAGCACTACGAGACCGCCGTGTCAGCTCCTCTTGAAGGGGGATTGAGGTGTTGAACGACGTACGGGAAGCTCGAACGAGGCAACCTCAGTGTCGACTTCCAGGATTTGGACATTATCGAGTGAAGACCATGTCGCATTGCGCTTGGCACGCCGGCTTGAGGATCTTGACGCGGCTGAGGAAGAGTTTTGGCGGCGTCAATTGACGAATTGACGATCCGTAGTTCGGATAGGTCCCGTCCGCTCGGGCCAACTGCAAGGCTGCAGGTCCACTGTAGTTGGCGTGTTTGCGAGGCGAATTATAGTGGAAGACCGCCTAATATTACATCACTGAATTTAGGTTTCCTATGTTAGACCATCTTCCCCACAGCCTTGACAAGAACTCGACTACGTAGTTACATACCAACCTACGTTACGAATCTGATATCGACATGTACAATGGCACCAGTTCGCCGATATCTAAGGATATCCAAGTACTCGGTGCTTGAGTGCCGCATCTATCTCGATAATCCTGCCCTCGCCCAGTCATGGCTCCTCAATCCTCGAAATCCAGTACTGCCCAGAGTGATCGAGAGTATCCGTCCACTGGTGCTACCAAAACTCCGCGAAGAGAAGGAAAGGAGTAAAAAGAAGAGCAGCAAGAAGAAGAGCATCAAGGATGTCATAGTGTCAGGTATCTGCTTAAATACTCCCTGGAATCTGCCTTTGACAGGTCTAATCTCACTTAGATGACTTTGAAGTTTCCATCTTCTTAACAGAAACGAGCACACGGCATTCTTTGCTCACAAAGACCAAGCACTTCAGAGAGAAACTACCTCCAAAGATGGAATCCAACTCGTTTAAGCTCATCGGCGAGACAGACAATGTCCCTGTTGATGTAGATGCGGAGGATCACGCCCCAGTTCTTCAGGAAGAAGACGAGGATGATGTGAGACTGGCCGATATTCCCACCGCTGAAACGACAACAAGGCGGAGTAAGCGCCAGAGAGAGAGGTCGATCCGGGACGACGATGATTCTGAGGCATCCGAAGAGGATGAAACCGCATCGGCTATCGAGATTCATTCTGATACGGAGGCACCCCCACACAAACGGCTTCGAGCCCGCACAGCTTCGTCCGAGGATGCTCTCGACCAAAACGACGACAAGAAGAAACTAGCGATGGATGTCTCATATGAGGGATTTGCGATATACGGTCAGGTCCTTTGCCTAGTCGTCAAAAAGAGAGAAACAGGCAGAGCGCCGCACAGCGCCGCCGGCGCTGCGGCTAGCGGTGGTGTGGGTGCAAGAAGTCGTCCAGAGGGCCAGGCCATGATGGAGAACTGGATCTCATCGACACAGATACCGGTTGGGGAGGAGGCTTCGTGAACCCAACCATGCTCATCTTGCGCGTCGGCTCGGAGGAGCAATATCTCAGTCTGCCTAGGGTAACCCCATATGGCGTGACAGGGCGACGAGGCTTGACAAGGAAGCCTCCTAGGAGTACGGAGTACAGTAGGTTGGGATGCGGATACAGCCGTCGGGGTCCAGGATGAATGACTTCGGGAGGCTGCAAGGCACCGGGAATGAACGGGTTCGCGACGCAACCAGGCACCTGAAGCAATATGGATACCTGTCGTACACTTCCCTGCGGTGGCTAAGCCTCTTGAGACATCCAGGTCTACCGTGCCTGTCAAGTTTTGATTTAGCTTCAAATAACCGATCGTAACCTACCAATATGTTTGACGATAATAATCATCTTGGCCCACCTCGACCGGGCCGCTCGGACACCATCGCTGACTATCGAGCCTCGGTGCTTCTTGGCGCTCATCTCAAAGTCGGCCAATTCAATATGCGCCCATGTTGGCAGATTTCGATAATACTGAACCCCACGCGAATGGCTTGGCGGCGTAATGATTAATGACTTCCAAGTTGCCAGACGGTAGCTTAACCCCCTGCCATACGCTCCATACAAATACACAACTGGGCCCTCTTCTGACAAGGTTGCTAGTCGTGTCATTGGCACGCCACGGCCCGTACGGGAACTATTGAAGTCTTGGCTCTAATTAATGGATGTCTCAAAGACATGAAGAGGGAGCCCGTGCTACGGAAGAGATTCTCCATGGTGTTTTGGGTTGATAGCGCAACTGTCTCCATGGTTCGTGATCTCCATATATACCCTGGCTTGGTTGCCGTCATTATTACGGGCTTTATCTATCTGTCCACACATGCATGACCTTTTGACGGAGGTCATACCAACTTGGCATGTTTAGGCAGAGGCTTAACTAACGTTATGGGATAGCTTGATTTGGGGTCTTGGTTGCCTTGCCTTGCGGAGTAGGAGCCTAATCACAACTGTCTTAGACACATTTCCAAAAGCCAGGCAGTCTCACTTGTATGCGGTGTGAGCCCTGCATATCCAGGACTGAGGGGCGTTTGCGGGAGAGCCTTGTCAGCAATACAGTACATACATGCATAATAGGGTCGACAGGCTTCAATAGGCAAGGCTCTGGCTCATCATCCATCATCAAGAGATGGATGATATGATGGAGCGATTCGTAGGCGCAGGTACCAACTTGGACAGCTAGAAACTGCTTGCAGCAGCGTTACAGTCAAAGATCCGAATACACCTGCACTGACGCGTCTTGATGGCCCATGAACTGCAATATCCATGCCCAGCCTCGCCGAGCCTTCCGCCGAGTGCCTGTTGAAGAGCGGCACTTTTCGGAGGAACGTGTTCGTACCTCACTCAGTCCGCTACCCCCCTGGTCGGTCTGCGGTATCGACAGAGTCATGACCCCTCGTGATCAGAACCAGAGATGCTGGCTTGCTGTGTCGGGAGCAATGACATGCCGCTCTCAGCACTAGCATCGAGTAACCCCGCAACCGCTCGACGGAGGAGCAAGGGTCGTCAAGCTGGGAGTCTCTCATCAACTCGAACTCGGTGAGCGGGTAGCCGTGGTCTCATGATGGGAGAGATGGACGCCTTGCAGAAACTAACTTGAGTTAGTTCTAGGTAGATAGTTAGATCCTTGGGGTACTGGGCCTGGTTGTACCTCTCTCTCTCGAGCGACAAGGAGGGCATCTTGATGAACCGTTGCCTTGCCTTGTCGACACGCCTCCTCCATTGTCGTGGCATCCACAGACCACGCAACACCGCCGCCGGTACAGCGGCACGCTATGCAGTTCTTGATGCCCCTAAGTTACAGCACATATCTAGGTAACTATCCCACCCTTGATTATCAACGTGAGCGAGCAACCTCACCACGCATCTTTTTCCCCATACAGATCTGGCAGGCCCCCTCGAAACGCCATCCTTGGTTGCAGTCAGTCAATCGCGGCAGGCATCCTGTAACCTGGCCGCTATTGAGGATCAGGTGTACGCCCGTCGAGTTTCACATTGTGCTACCCTCTCGCGATGCCTGTTCTGCCTTATCACCATGCCGTGCTTCCCCCTCTTCCCCTCTCGACGCGATAAGACTTGCAAAACTCACTCAGTTATCGTAGCATTCTGCTGCATCGTGTTGTCATTGTTGCTAAATGATGACATTGCCTGCCGACCATTCGCTGTCTGGTGTTTTTTTGAGTTATGGGCCAATAACGGGCCAAGTATGGCTTCTGCTCTGGGAAACCGTTGCAGATTCAACGTTGGAACTTGGACAGCGTCACATTAGACTGCGGCTCACTGCAGATTTCGGGCTGGGGCTAGCGTTGGGAGCTCGATGATGCGACAGCTCATCGACTCCATGCATGTTCTCATGGCATCTCGTGACCCTTTTGCAGGGTTTAGGCTTGATCTAAGGTAGAGTTTTGGTCTAAGATGTTTCTTGTGGTGCGTAGTTACTGTATGTCCTTAATAACCACCAACCATATGTGCCATCTTGCTCTACTTGATCTTGAAATAAAGCTCAAAGGACTCACCGCATTGTTATTTACAAGGATCATAATAGTTAGTTGCTGGTTGCGGATTTACAAATGGTGACGTGGGCGAAGCTATGGATTAAAGCCGCAGATGTAGGGTAAACTATCCCTATGCGGGCATGAGATGCTCAGAGTCCACTCACTGACTAGTAATCCCTATTCTAGGTCTTGTCGATGCCCATATCATCTGAAACTGATGAATAATCGAAGGCTCCTCCGTAGTGTGTGTTCGCAACTACGGAGTATAACCAGGCACATGTAAAGCTCAGGTTCTGGGTCTATCAGCATTCGATCAGCGTCGCTGGTTAACTCGTGTAGAATCCACCCAACCAACCTCGTCAAGCCCACATTTCACTCTATCACATCACATCACATCACATCACTCCAGAGGACCCATCGTCCCCCACGATTGCCAAGGTGTCACGGAGTTGGCCAGATTGTGTCATATCCGCCTTATTAGGGTCGACTCCTGCCAATCTCTGCATCCATCCTTCGGCGTCGAGTCTCAGTTGAAACACAGGCCAACTGAATCAACTCCCGGACCCTGAACATGACAGGAATGCCACTGTCGATCGACGCATATCTGTGACCCGCAGCGGGACGATCTGACACAGGAACCCCAAGGGTTATTCCCTGCTATCAGGCGCGCGCGCTGTAGCCGAGAGCTCCAATATCCAAACCCTCATCACCCGAGCACGAATAATTTCGGAACCACGCCGATCATATCATGGTCAACGAACGTCATGACCTTCTTGAGAACCGGATCCGCTGCAATCTCTCGGGGTAAAGGCGCATGTGGAGAGCAGATTAAACGTCTGACAGGCTCATCGTGGAGGTTACCCCCAATATGCTGTGCATATGGGGACACTGACGCGATAAACGCACATGTAAATCACCATGTACTGTACGATGGCGCACGGGGAGAGATGCCAAGTCTCATCGGGTACCTCTGCCCCGAGAACGGCCGAGTCCACGATGAGCGCGAGTTGCGCAAGGGGAAGTAAGTGGATGGATGGACCACGGGCATGCAGCAAGTAACCAGCACTGCCAGCACCAGCACGTTACCGTTGATACCTGGACGAGTCGAGCTCTATATTCCCGCCAATCGAACAATCAGCCTTGAATCCTCAGACCAGCTCTGCCCGCAACGGGCCGTGGGGGCCTCCGAGAACCCAAGGTTTGGTGACGTCTGGCGCGGTTATGCACGCTGGGATGCAGCGTATCGGAGGCGCAGATAGACGGTTACCAACCTGGAGATGGCTGCATGGTCTGATGAGCAGCTCATCTCGAATATGCAGCTCATCCCTCCTCTCCCCCTTCCGAGGTATCACCACGTGCGATTGCGCCGCGATGCATTTCGTCAACCTTTTGGGGAGGTTGTGTTGACTCGCAGCTTGTTGGGACTTGGTCAGAACGAATAAATAATCACAATGACTGACTGACTTCGAAAGGAGACTCGACTAATAGATAACGGCGCAGGTTGGAATAGGAACAAGTACAGTAAGTCAGGTAAATCACTCACACGTGGCATTTGTGGATAGATAACGGTTGTTGACAACTGAACTTTTTGTCTTGAAGATGGAACCCGAGGCAGCATCAACCCCGCGTCATGAGTAGAGCGAAAGAGCTTGCTTTAGGCTTCATGTTTTTAGTCCGAGTCGAGGACACCTACTAAAGCAATCGTTAGCACCTGTTCAAACAAAGAAAAAAAAGAAGGTGACAAAACACTCCCTTCACTCTGGGCCGCTGATGTTACATCGCTGGATCGATAAAGGGCTGCCTGCAGAGATGGTAGCAGATGGCGCCACGTAGCCTCGCTTTCCAATCAAAAGCAATTCAGATGATTCACCACTAGGAACATGGACCTCTAAGTCAAGTGAATGCAACCACTCAGAGCGGTCCATGGGCGATACATCGTGGCTAGTTGTAGCCAAAAATACCGTCAGCCTCGCATCATCTTACCCCAGGCCAGGGGCTCGGACATTACCAGTCGCCGGCGATTCGATAACCATTGCTAACCCTTGCTCGTTGGCAAACCGAGATAAACCCTAGCAGAGGCTGAACCATTAGGCGCGTCCTACATATAACGCTGCGCCGTGAGGTTGCTCAGTTGCTACAGAAGAGGCTTGTAGGCACTGTACTCCGTGCTAATACAGCAACGTTAGTTGATGATCCTTGGTGATGATCATCTTCTAGAAATCTGGAATCCCCCATGTCTTACAGCACAGGGCAGACTGTGCAAATGCTCTTAATTAGCCAACAGAGACTAGAAGCTTCCACTACGTACTCTGTACGTACGTATTGTACTTAATGTTTCGCCCATCCGTGCGTCTGCAATGAGCGCGCTCGGATGCTTAGGAAAGGGGTTTCTTGCATCATTACGAAGCGTACCCTCCAAGCTTAGTAGACTCGAGACAGGATTTCCACAATTGACACGAACGGGGATCGTCAGGGGACGCCACACGTCAGGCACAGCGTCATCCCTGGGCTGACTTCCACGTGGAGAGAGTGCGTGCCCCTGGGGCTGTGGCTTGACAGGAGACGAACACTGTGGTCCAGGTGGGTGTGTTCCTTGTTGCGTGGCTGGCTTCATCGGAGGTGGTGAGCCAACTGTTGTCGTGTGTGTGTGGCTTTGACCTCGTCTATCATCTTTCGTCTTTTAAATTATCAATACTCTATTAAATCTCATCCTTTCCCATATGAATATATCGAGATATTCGTCCAGGGTATTGGAGGCGGCATGAAGCTGACACAACATGGTGGCCATCCATGTAAGCCGTGGCACTCTTGTCGCTGATAAGATCGTATCACTTGGTACGAGATCCTGCTGAGCTTGATTCCGAATTCGGCTGCTGTAAAACAACCCCAGCCTAAAGTGTCCGAAGGCTCTTCAGCCACTTCAGACGAATTGAACGAGAACCGAGAGAATGGGTTTGACAACCGGCTCCAAACCTGCACGGGCCCATAGCCTGGAACTGCCGGCACTTGAAGCTCGCCGCCAAGTAACGTTAGGCGATACCGAGAGGAGTTGTCAGGCAATTGGCGTCTCCTCGGTACAATTGTTGACTTGTAGACCAAGTCTCTCCCTACTACGTGGTAGAAGGCAGAACTTTGAAGCTGCAAGCGCCAGCTTTCCGCTCGTGCTGACCACGCAGAGGCGTTATTCCAAGCCTGCCAAGCCTCCATGAGTCCGACCGCCTGGGAGATGTGGGATGAATCAGCCACTTCGTGAAGTGGCCCTAAACCTCATCTGGAGCCGAGGCACGGCGTCTCCGTGATCCATAGGTGGCCCCCTCGGCCTCAACCGCCCACTCCCAAACACGCTTGAGACGGGCAGCGGTGATCACTTTTCAGACAAAGTCCGGCGGTGCGAATTGAGGGGCGGCCGCTTCATCTGCTGCATAGGGGCACTGGGTACCAGCACGGCGGAACGGACGCGGACAGGTCGTTCGGAGCGAACTGCCGAGAGCGGCGGGAGACCGTGGCTGTATGTACATAGCGCATCAGATGACCAGCCACCAATGGGTTGTCTCTGCTGGTGTTAGCAGCCAAGACGTAGCATCAAAAGACACCCAAGCTGATTGATCGCTACAGGCATCCTTTCGACATGGATACTACTGTGAGAGAAGAAGGGCGATTTGAAGTCCGCATGCCGCTTCGGTCTGCGATCGCTCCGAAATTGCTGGCTTGGATCAGCAGCGACGGCGGTATCAAAAACATTTGCCACCCTGAAGACTCCGCCAAATCGACAAAACCGATGTTGGTGACGGAGGCTCCAGCTCCAAACTGAGACGCGGTCTTCCGATCCAAATTACCCAAAAAAGCGACCATCATCTCAATCGGGTTGCCAGTTCTTTGCCACACTTCTCCTTTCTGGATACCCCAGAGCCCATGAGAGTCGGTGAAGGGTTAGAGGGTACATCATCTCACCAAAACCCGGCGGTCTGGAACCGGGGATCCATTTCAGACCCCAGATTAAAAAGAACAAAGGGAGAAGAATGAAAGAAAAAGCAAAACCCTGCTAGCATCTCGCCGCACGCCCCCTTGAATATACAACCAGATCATTGCATCTTGTGAGCCAAATGAGACTGCCCTCGTCATGTTGAGATTGCGCTCCAAACAACCAAGGCCCTAACAGCCGTTGGACCCCCTGTTTGCCGCTAGTATCGAGTTTGCCACCACCCGTGCTTTGGCGTGTGTAGTAGTCAGGGGCACACAAGAACAAAGGCATACGGCAGTGTTAGTTAATTAGCAGGTATGGAGAAGGGAGAGGGAGCTGCATTTCGTCCGTGTCTGGAATTATTTGAGGCTGAATTGCGTTGTGGGGGGGCATGATATTGGACTGAAAGGGAGAAAACAGTTCGGGCATCGCCTATGCAGGGTCTCTGGGGTTTAATCTCCCAACAGAAGCACCACAAAGGAGAAGGGGCCCGCCGTTCGTTTTTGGTGTAATTCTTGTGCGCCGGAGGTTCGTGCACTTTTGATTGACAGGAGCGTCATCGTTAGGGCAAGGAAAAATAAGGACGAGGGAAGACGAAGAGAAGGGAAAAAAAAAGTAATTAATTAACAGGGATGAATAAGCGGATAGAACGTCTCGCACACCCCCCAAAGGGAGATACTCAAGTAACAAGTACCGATCATTTGTCGGTAAGTGAACTGCCCTGCAATCACATGGTCTCTCTGTGAACAGCAGAAGCGCTCAAGCCTTAGGTTGGGCCGTGTCAGAGCCTGACGGGATGATGTGCATGATGTCTTGGTGATGTCGGTTTGTCCGTGTGTAATTGGAGAGGGCGTACGAGATACCAGACCCAATAAGATGATTCGAATTCATTCTTGTAAGTGCCCATGTCTGCAAGTGTAGATGAAAGGCGCGGGTACTGTGGCGCTCATATTTGCAAGTGTTTATTCACCTCTCACAAATGAGATCGTTCATCAAAAGAAAAGTGACCCAGAGGAGCGGTAAGCTGACCTGTCCAGCCTCAACCGTGAAATTCAGTCCACCAACCGCACAAAGCAATCGAGTGCGCCACGAATATCCTGGTCCCGTGCTCTAGAACCAACCTTCTAAGCTTCCATCTCGCAATACGTAGAATTTTGAAACAAGGGACCGACCGGGTTTGATGTCGGTGTGTGCTCTTTTCTGGGAATTCAAGGCATGGTACCCCCACCCCTTGTTGCTTCACCTTGCCAGATGCTGACACCGCAGTCGCTAATTAAAGCAACAGTCCTTGGATCCCGTGATTCAAGGATTGATGAAGATGCGGCACTTCCGTGCTAAGGAAGTCGTTTGGAAGGGGTGGAAAAATGCTGGAACATTTCCTCCATGGGCAAACTGACAACATACATACATATCCACAACGTAGAGGTTTGGCCTTATTGAGGGCCACAGTATCCGTAACCCACGAAACTCGCCTACCGCACAGCCAATTATCTGTCATCATTTGCCAAAACAGATTAATCAGCTCATGATTTGCTTCTAGACTAATACTAGGTTCTACGTCGTGGCACGGCCTGACGGGGACAAAAGACCCCTATGACTTCATCGCATTTCACATGGTCGCCTTGGCGCTCGACCTTATTCAGAGTCAGAGTCGCGGTGAGGTTCACAGGCGTGAAAATAAAGAGATCTGTTACCCATCGGCCCAAGTGGGGTTGAATGAAAAGCATCAGAATACGAATAAGCAAAAGAAAACGGCGTGGAGGAACGTTTCGCTGCGTTTGACGATGCCGGTATGTGGGGGGACATGCACCATCGCTGCTCCGCCAAGCCCCGGCCGACGAGTTGAAGCCCGCCGCAACGTCGCGCCGGTTGGGGTCGGAATCAACGGTGTAAGAAGGGAAGGGGAACAACACCATCATCACAAGAGCGTGTGAGTCATCGCAGGGCCCCAGGATGGGCCAGGGTGTTTCTTCTTCTTCCATCGCTTGCGGAGGAACATGGTTGGCAGGCAGGGATATCGATCCGGAGGAGGAACCACTCACGGTGAGGGTTGGGGTTGAAGAGGGCGCGCAGAGGCCAACAAACCGTGCCGCAGAAAATAGAATGAATGTAGGGCTGCAGCGGGTAATAGTAGCCTGGCCAAAAAGAAGAAGAGAAAAAGAAAAAAAGAGGTTGGCGGCACAGCATCATGACGCTGGGACATGCAACACCAGACTAGGTGCCTCGGGATAATTCGCTGCCCTATTGGATCTATGGCTTGCAGGGCTGGCGCTTCTATTCCGAGAACTCACCTCGTAACCCCAAACAACACGCTGCTGTTACTCACGATGCTAACGGCGTCCGTGACAGCCACCGGGAATGGATGCCACTGTTGTCGTAGTTCACCGTACTACATACATACCTACGTAGCAATCTGCTCACTTTTCCTTTGGGCGGGCAACCGTGACGCCTCAGCCGTAGAGACAGAGAGGCTGGAGCGTGCCACGGCAAAGAGCTTGCTTCTCTAGGACGTCCCGCGCCCGTGGAAGAGGAAAAAGCTTCCAACGAAGGCGGCCCGCGTGTAAGCCAACATGCTAACTAACTAACTAACTCCGGAGGCTTATCCAAGGCTTGATTTCTCGGAATAGCGAGCGAGCACGGCAAACGGGCGCACGGCGCCATTCACCCAGCGATATTCCGAGGGTGAACCGGCAGCGACGGCAGATATAGAGGCACGTACGTATGTATTGCCATGGAGGTAATAATCAAAGCACAGCTACGAGACGAATACGTGCTCTGATACGCAGGGGCTGGGGGATTCGCGATCTGAGACATGCTGTCACCAACAACCGAGACAGCAGATCAAGGTTGCAAGACACAGTAAAATTATATGACTTGGAAATATGGGATATCCCCGCAATCGATATCGTAGTAGTGCTCCGTACGTACGTAGTATTAGAAACACGGGCCTGGCGGGAGGCTCAAGGCTGACCGCAACAGTTGGGCCAGACTGATATCAAGTAGTATGTACTCCATACGATACGAAACTAACAGCTGGATCAAAAGATCATGATGATGGCTTCTTTGGGCGATGGGCATCTCATCAGCTAAGGTACAGTATCGCTCTGCAGTGCCAGATGATCTTGATACCACAAATTGCAGCTTGGCTACTCGGTATTGTCCCTGGTCTCAGCTCTCCAAGGGGAATATTTGGCTGCCTCTTTTTTGTGCGTGTAAAACCTGTGACCGGGGGGGGGATTGGCAGCGAAATTGGACGTCATTCAACTACGAGTGACCCCCCCGGGACGCTCTCCACTTCATCTCCCACGGACTTTGATGGCAGTGGGACCCCTTTTTAGCGCTTGGTCCGAGGGAGCGTGGGTAATAACTAGTTGGAGTTGGATTTCTTTTGGGCCAGGAGTGAATGGCCTTCCATGAAGCTTCGATGTGTTCCATACTAAAAAACTGCTGTGGAACCGGGGGTTAGCAAAGTTGACCGACGAGAACGTGCGTCGCCGCCGTCCAAGCCCGTCTCCCGGCCCGGTAATTCAGTAATCAATGTGGTTTGAATTTTTCCACCTCGTTTTTCCACGTTGGCACGACTCAGAGCAGAAGCCAACGTTCCCAGCGGGCGGATCGACTGGAATGAGCGTGGGATGTCTTCTCGGGACTGGGCTTGGCTGGGCTCTTTTCCTTACCGGCAATTGACCATGTGCGCGGAAACACGCCGCGGCCTTTGTTGGTTCTTTGGAGTTGTTGGTTGATGAGAGAGAGCCACATGGAGTCTTTGTCCGGCCCGTACCTACTGCAGTAATACCTGAGCTGGAGTCTTCGGCTTCTGCTGGCAGCGCAGGTGATGTCCAATGATCCAATAGCAGACCGGTAGCAGGGAGTCGTCATCACGGCATACACACGGACGGATACACATCGTCAACGTTGCAAAGTCCCCAGCTCGACTGGCATTCATGATTGTGTTGTATCGTCTTCCTATCCCTGGTAGCTGATGCGCATTGCATCGAACGGTCATCTTATCAACAACCGAGCGCGTGCGCACAGAGTGTGTGCTGTGCTACCAGGCAATAATTATCGATTATCCGTACTCCCGTACTGCAATATTAATTGCGCTGTGAATTTACTGAGTTAGTTGCTGGCTATTCCTGTACGACAGGGGGGTAACCGTCGTTCAAAGGGAATTGATTGTCCAGGGGGGTCCCCCATGCTCATCGACACTTGTTTCAATTTCCCTTTTGTTGCGGTCGAGGCCCGCTGCGTCACCGTCAGTTCCAGTTCAGAGCAGCCAGAAACCCCAGGCCGAGGCGGTGTCAGGTACGAAACCAAGGTACCTCTGACTCCGATCCTCTTACACCGCAACAGAACTGAAAACACCGGTAGACCGGCAGCTATGATTGGATCCTGGGTGGCATGTTAGAGTCCAGCAGGACTGGGGGGCACGTTCAGGCTGGCCGCTCGCTTCAGGTACCTGGGGCACAAGTACCTCCACTGACGTATCTACCTCGTACCATTTCAGCGAGCACCTCAGCCAGGCCAGGGAGGGCGTGCGTCTGTTCAAACACCTCCACTCGTGGCGGGGCGCTCATCATCTCCTGGGCGGGCTGAGGGTGTGTAGATACTCCCGATACTCCCTTTTGGGCCTCCCCCCCTGTCCAACTGGTGCCCTGCGTCTTGCGCCCTGGGCTGCTTCACTTCAGATTACCTTTGACTAGGAGGCACAAACACCAGACCGGCCAGGAATACAAAAAGGGCAGCGACCTCCCTCTTCCCCACGGCGTTAATCATTCTCACCATCGACTCATCAAGGAACTATTTAGACACTCGCACTTGCACTTGCACTCGTCTCAGCTCTCTCAACTTGTCTATAACACAACACCATTCGAGTCTACTCCAGCCTCTTATACATACAACAACAAGCTACTACTACTACCAAACATCTACAACTGAGTCAACTCGCACTCAGTTATCGCATCTACTCAAAACTACCCCTCAACCAAGGTACACCAACAAACCTCGATCAAGATGCCTGCTCAGCGACCTTCGCAACTTCCTCCCTGCCCCGGCCCGCCTCCCAGCCGCCCTCTGCCTCCTCTGCCCAAGCGAGGTTAAGCGGCTCGGCGATACTATCGACAGTCGAGAAACCCAAACATCATCTCAGCTCAGCTTCTCTTTGGACTCTGGCTTCAACAACCACCACAGCTTCGCTCTTGGCTTGACCGGTTTCAGCTTGTGCGACAGCCTTTTCGTCCTCTGTTACACGGACAAAGGGCACAAGGCTCGCTCGGGTCTCACGCCAAAGGCCTTGTTCGCGATGGCGCGCGTGCTCAGGTGCATATGCACCTGCACGCACCGCAACTACAACCTCATGCACCTAATTAAACCACAACCACAACCACTTTGGGGGCTGTTGTAAGCTGGCATTGACCTGGTCAAGTCAAGCCATCTGCCAACAGCACTATTTCCCCTTGTCGCCTTGATTCGGCCGTCGAATCAACCAACCTGTTCTGGGCCGTCCCCCAACCCAGGCGTTCAACAGCCACAGCTATTCGTTACGTCCCTTTTGGCTGGACCGACCGGACTCTTCAAACTTCTCTTCTTTGCGTGCGCTCCCTCAACATGACAGCGCATCACCGTTTCAATACCCCATTACGACATTATCTAATTGTCCTTTTTTGATACTTCTCTACTTCGTTCATGACTCTTTGGGAGGAATTTGTTTCGGGTTGAAAGGAACTGTATCTATAGAGGCATTATCACGGCGTCTGAACACACGCATCGCCTAGTCTGCGTTGTTAACGGTTTTCTTTTTTATGCATTCGCGTGGTCGCGATGGAGACGAGTGAACCATTTCTGTTATGACGAACACGCCGATTGGGAACATAGATATCATTAGGATGGGCTTTTAGTTTACCCATCACATCACTTTAGGAGCAAATAGGATCACGTCCACTGAATACTCTCAGTGTTGACGGAAATGGAACAAGATACCAAATCACTTCACGCAGCCCCCGAATGAAACCTGAAATTATCACTCGTATTCGAAATCTGATAATATGCCCGTTGCTTCCGAGTCTTTCCTAACGTCAGATTGAGCGCCCGAAATAGCCAACGAAGCCCCCGGAATCCGAATTGTCCATGTTGCCCAAACCAACTCCGTACCACAATCCCTGTCACGATCGTGCCTCGTGATCTCCTACATCCTTGCCGTCTTGCTCCCTTGCATCTTATTCCCGGTCTGCCCAGCATTACCATCAAGGCAGAGCAGACAGGAAGGGCTGAAAGTGTTGGTCTCGCTTGCAGCATCTCGCGCATCTTGCCTGGATGGAAGCATTTCACAGCGTCGATCCAACCAGCTGACACCCTCCACAAAGAACTGAAA